>ML807497.1:291509-302148 GCA_009831015.1 Picea engelmannii | reverse complement strand
TTCCCATTATGGCCCTTCAAGTGCAGATCCAGTTGAAGGATCGGAGTCTTTGGGACTCAAAATTCAATATTTCCATTATTGATCGAGGATTTTCTGAAATGTAAACTTATTCATATCTCCACGTTACAGGGCATCCCGGCTATTGTAACGCCCTTGCCAGATAAGATTAGAGGATGTCGTTTGGTTTTCGTGTGTAGATTGTCAGAAGACAAACGCTGTGTAAATAGTGTTGAATATGCTTCGACCCAAGTTATAAGCGTAAAATATTTTTTTATGATTGCTTTGAGATGATTTTATGTTTATCTTATGATGAACTTGTAATTTAAAAAATAGAACAATTATAATAAATAATAATATTATTATAACAATTATAATAAATAAGAATATTATTTATATTTAGTTTTTCTCCAGTGAAAATAGTGCAATTTTATTCATTCGAAGAGAGCACATCTCTTTAGAGAGAAAAAAAAGAGAGCACATCTCTTGAGAGAGAAAAAAAAAGTCATAGAAAAAAACTGAGATATGATAGAAATAAGTCTAATAAAGGAGCATTACGATTACAAAAGAGACTACAACATAATAAGTATAGCGAATGTCCATCAAAGCTGAAATAAAAGAGATAGAAATATAAATGTTGATGGTAGAGTCATCAATGTGAGAGTCAAGGAGATATCAAGAGATAGTAAAAAATATACAAAAGCTAGAAGAAAGTAGAATATCGATGCCACAATCCATTAATTACTTGTCGATAAATGGGCGGTGATAGTACTCAAAAAATTCATCCCCGATAGATTCAAAGACATGCCATTGATCAAAAGAGAGTTGCATCCCTGCTTTTGAAAGAGTATGTGCTACAGAGTTATGAATCATGTATACATGTTTTAGAACAACATAATGAAAAGTAGCAATAAACTTGAAGATCTCCTCCAAAATAGGCATCAGAAGAATATTATGACAAATTTGAACTTTACTAGTCCAATTGATCACATCCATAGAATCTCCAAAAATTTGAATGGATTGAACCCCCTTCTCCCCGGAGAATTGAAGAAGCAACTTTAAGGCCATATTAAGCTCAACATAATTATTGGTCCCTTGACCTAGGCCCATTTTGATTTTGAAGAAATGGTTATCTGAGAGATACAACACTACACCACCCCCACAAGATTGATTATCGTCCTAAGAAGCACCATCGAAAAAATCCCAGGACCGATATTTATCAATGGATTCAAGTTGGTAAACATGCATAGCAAATATGTCTTTTTCCCGAGGAAAATGAGATAAAATCGAGAGGCCTTGCGAAGCAATGAGATCTGGAAGAGTGGGTTTATCCTCTAAAATGACAGAGTTACGAGCCAACCAGATGCTCCAACAAACAATCAAAGGTAAAGCTTTAATTTTCTTGTGGACCGGCACCTAAAGCCAGTCCTTCCAAGCATGTTCCAAAGAAGGGCCCTCCCAAACCCATGCTAAATTTAGAAAGGTCGAGGCTTCTTACCAAAGTCTCAAAGTAAAAGGGAAGGATATAAGAAGATGAAAAATATATTCGTTGTCTTCTTTACATAGGGGGCACCAGCCTGATCCAGCACACTTCCTCTTCCACATGTTGTCCTAGGTAGGGACCTTATTATTTATAGCAGACCACGTGAAAATGTTGTCCTTCTTAGGGAATTTTAGCTTTTATAACCCGCTCCACCAACAACATGGTTCCCTATGAAGAAGAGCTACTTTATGAGAAATATAATCCAGTTTGGGTGTGTAAACCCCATGCAAAGACTTTTGTCAGACCATTTTTTCTACTCTATCAGTAAGCTTGATATGACCAACCCTAAGAGCAGAGATAAAATTATCCCAAAGAATGGAAAGATTGTCTTCTAGTCCCAGTGAGGTAGAACTCCTCCACCCTTGATGCCACAGGGAATTTGTTACCAGATTCAAGGCTTGATGAAGAAAGAAAATATCATGATGATGAAGCTGAGCTAAAAGATCACCTGGAAGAATATGTGAAATTCAACTCCCTGGCCAAGGATCATCCCCAATACGAACATGGTTACCTCTACCAACTCTCCAAGCCAAACCATCTCCCACCACTTGGAAGGAAGAAACCACAACTTTGCAAATAATAGAGAAATTCGAATGAGACTTGACTGGTCGCTGAATCCATTCTTCCAAATTATCCAAAAGGATGTATTTGTGCTTCACCACAGTGGTCCATAGGTTGTGATTCGATAGGGGACGCCAAATTACTTTAGTAGCTAAAGATTTAGAAAATAAGAAAATGATTTTTAAACCTCATCCACCCAAAGCTTTTGGCCGAGCAAGATGCTCCCACTTTGAACATGGCATAGTATATTTTTTTTGAGACCCCGACCAAATGAATCTAAAGTAGATACACCTGGCCTTTTCTAATATTCCCTTTGGAATCCAAGCAAGAGGCATCCAGTAAACATGGATGGATTCCAACATCGATTTTTTTCAGGGTTAGAAAGCCACCTGAAACTCCAGACTTTTAACCTCTTTTCTAGTTTGGCCAGAATCCATCTCCAATTTTATTTTCGATAACAGTTGGAATTTAAGTGGAAGCCCAAATATTTAATGCCTTCAGAGAAATATTGAGTCGGGAAAGGAAAGAGAGTCTGATAAGCTTCAATACCTTCAGCCTCAAAACTAGTGAAGGTGAGGGTACATTTTTTAGGATTAATTATCATTCCTATGGTAGAATGAAATACACTGAGGATTTTAGCTAACTTATTTTCATATCTAGGCCGACCACTACAGAAAATAATCACATCATCGACAAATAGAAGATGAGTAATTCAAAGGCCCCAGGTGAACCAAATGCCATTAAATTCCCCATCTCGGACATCCAACCTAATGGCTTTGTTTAAGCCTTATGCCACCAGCAGGAAAATAAGGGCTGAGAGAGAACAAACTTTTCTAAGACCCCTTTCTAAAGAGAAGAAGGGTGAGGTTGCACCATTAATAAGAACTGCAAAAGAGATTGATGATATAAAGGCCATCATCCATTTAATGAAAGGGACCTTGAACCCAAAATGAGTGAGCAGAAGTCGAATGAAGGACCATTTGACACAGTCATATGATTTCGATAGTTCGATCTTTAGAATTGTGCCTTGGGATCTGTAGGATTTAAGGATGTGAAAACCCTCCTGGGCCACCCGTATAGCATAATGAATCTGGCGACCTTCCAAAAAGCCAAACTGTTCTTTAGAAATGGAGTCTAATAAAAATGGTTTTAACTATCGAGCGATTATTTTTTCCACAATTTATAGATACAATTACATAGAGAAATAGGCCTAAACTGATCAAAAGATTGAGGATCATCAGATTTTGGAATGAGCGCAATAAATGTTGAGTTGAAATGGACATGAATTCTCCCATTTCTTCTAGACTCCTCTACAACTTTCAAGAGGTCAACACCAATAAGCTCACAGAAACCCAAATAGAATTCAACCGACCACCCATCTGGTCCCATGATCTTATATTTCTGGAAAATATGAAGGGTTTCTTGTAGCTCAACTTATGTTACTTCATAAAATAAATCTCCATTTCCATCCTCATCCATAAATCTGGGGGAGAATAGCGTTAAACGAACAATATCAACAATATTAACTCTCGGCTCGGCCTTGAAAAGGGATTGGAAGTGATTTTTTCCCATCTAGGTGAGACCCTTAAAACTGGAAACTTCATGGCCCTCTTGATCCTTTAGTTTATAGATGATATTTGAAGTTTTCCGACCTTTTGCATAAGCTTGAAATAATTTTTTATTCTCATCCCTTTTGTCAAGCCAAATAGCCCTACTCTTCGGCCTCCATGCAACCTCCTGATCAATGAGAAATTGTCTCTTATGAGCCTCCAAAGCCTTTAGCTCATCCCTGTAGGATGCTAAAGAAAAATCAACATCTTCCATTTGGTGGATTTTTTCAAGTTGAGCTTCAATTAGAGTAAGAGATTGCTCATCATTTTTCCTCTTCTAATGGGCCCAAGGAATCACCAATTGCTTGATTCTATTTAGATTTGATACAAATTGTACTGCAATAGATTGATTATTTCCAGCATCATATCTGACCCAATTTACCTTAACTAGGTTCAGAAAATACTCATTTGATAACCAGGTTGCATTGAATTTGAAAGGGGATGATGAATGTTTTGGCCCCCTTTTGATTTCTAGACAAAATGACGAGTGGTCCAATTCACCCCCACAAATGACCTATTGACAAAATTGAAGAGGAAGCTCCATTATCTTATCAGAGACCAAGAAACGATCTAACCATTTTTCCACATGGGAATCCCCTGACCTCATATTCCTCCAAGTAGGGAGAATCTTATGTAGAGAAATATCCAGGAGACAATTTGTTGAAAGAAGATAATTGAAATTTTCAGATTGAAGGTCAGGGCAGGAATTTGGACCCCAAACTTCATCTTCCCCAGAGAGAAATTTAGGTCCCCTCCTAGAATTAGGTTATTAGCTTTGAGAAAATTGAGATTGAGAAGAGAGTCCCAGAAAGGACCCCTTTCAACATAGGGACCATACAAATTAAGAATCATGAATTCCAATCCCATCCCTTCCACCAAAATGTCCACATCAATGTATGAAACCAATGCCCATGAATTTAAAATATTAACATGACGGGAGTGCCACCCAATCTCCAAACCCCCCGATCAACCATTTGCATCAATGCCCATAAACTTCCAACAAGGGAGCATTGATTCTAAAACTTTAGTCACCACCACCGCATCTTTCATCATTTCTTGAAGAAGAATAACACCAGGCTGGTAAAGAGATACTAGCCACTTAAAGGAAGATTTCTTCTAAAGGATTGCTAGAACCCTACAATTAAAGGAGATAAATATCACGGGGGAATGTCGACGGGGGCATTCACTACTCTAAGTGCCCCAAGAATTGATTGTTTCCTGCCAGAGTAAATGTCCACAAGAGCTCGGTTTTGAAACTTTGAGATATGGGAGAGATGACCACGTGTTAATGCCAAGCCCAAAGTCACTCTCCGAAGTAGCCAAGATCAACCGATTCTAAATATGAAAGCGAATTGCCCTATCCTCAGAGTCATCAGCAGATGTCCCAAAAGAGGATCGTGAGGATGGAGAGTCTGTGGGGGACATGGGGAGGAGGGAGAAGGAGGAGATGGTAAGAAAGGAGGATGAGGAAAGAGGGGGGAAAGTCCATTGAGGCATAGGGAAGGAGAGATTGAGGTGAGAGGGAGAAAAATCCAAATGGAGAAAATTAAAAGCATTGATCAAACCATTAATTGAAAGGGGAATAGAAAGATGCATACCCAAGAGAGAGCCAAAAGGATGGAGAGTGTTAGGTCCCATAGATGTGGAAGGAGTCGATGTAGAACCCGAATGCAATGTCAGAGATAAATCCTTCGATGAGGCCATCGTATCCCTCCCATATTCCCACAGAGAATCCAAAGAAGCATGACCTGTCGACCTGGAGGTACCCAAAGAAGAGAAGAGTGTGTTGAGACCCGCACTAGCCTACAGACCATGACAATTCCTAGCCCAAGAGAGAGTGGATTTTTTAGAACGGTTGCGAAGAGGAAATGAACATTCTTTGGAAATGTGACCATGCTCATGACAAAGACGACAATAAAAAGGCACACCTTCATAATCCTGAATTTGGACCCGAGATCGACCCCTGTCTGTAAAATTTAATTCTTTCCTCAAGCCCTCCCAAATATTTAGTGAGAAAATATTACAGACCATCAACATCTCCCTAGACTCCAAAAGTGACATATTTGTATCCACGAAATGTCCCAACACATTGTTGATATCCTGGAAGCATTTTATTGACCACAGATGGGGCGGGAGACCGAGAAATCAAACCCAGATAGGAATAGAGTCTAGTCGTTCGCTTGAGGCATCGAAGGTAGGATCCCATCTCTTTAAGAGAACTGGAGAATAGTCAAACTACCAACCCTTCTAAAGGTCCAAGTCATCCTGAGCGACCTCCACAAATTTAATCATAAACCACCCCCCGAAGAGATGAGTGATCTTCATAGAAGAGTTAAAAATTGATCCCGAAGAGGAAACCACCCATTCCTTTAGAGTTTTCTCATTGAATTGCAGGGCATAATCTTTCCCCAAAATGTTTTTGTCTACCATTTCAACAACTTCATATATGGATAGATATTCCCTTAAAACGAGATTTGTAACCTCTCTATAATCCACCACACATTTGTTTATCTTGCGGTGCTTTGAACCAGAGAAATTTTCCACAGGGGATTGATGAATCAAGGGATTTGTAGCCCTCATGATCCCCTCAAATACATTATCCCATCCATTTATGTTCTAGGGGGCAAAGTTTGCAGAAATAAAACCTTTCGAGTGCGGCAACAAACCTTGATATGTGCGTGAGCCTGACCCTATATCAGAATAAAGACAAGAAGCAAGAAAGTATGAGTCCAATAGCTAAAAACCACTGGAGCTTTAAAACTAAGAATTTTGATCCAGACCTTGAAGGCCCTCAGGCCTTTGAACTAGTACTGACATCCCTTAGGGATCCAAAAAGATCCAAGAAACCTGAGACGAAGGAATTGAAGACAAGGGTTCTTGCGAATATGATAAACGAAAAACCCCCATGGATGAGCAAGCCCCAATGAAACCATATTGTAGTGGAAAATAAAGAACCAAGAACTGGGAGTGAACAAAACCTAGGGAAGAATACCTAGAAGGAAGAGGCTCGAACATCGAACCAAAAATAGAGCCCTCAGTATCAACTTCAGAGACACAGGGAGGATGAGAAACCTAAGGAGAAACCCTAGACCAATCCACCTCCAACATACACAAATCCAAGAGAAACAAATGGGGGGCATTGACAACTCGCTACTCCCAGACCAACAGTTCAGAAGGGTCCAAAGAATAATCCATCTCATCATCGTAGATTGCCATATTTAGAAAGAAGAAAACCACAGGCAAGCCTGATCACCAAATAAATTTCACTAAACCACCTCCAACCGCAGGCTGTTGATTGACAAGAAGAAAAAGACGTGGGCTCGAGCCTGCGAAAGAGGAAAATCGTAGAGCCCCCCCATCTTATATCTAGAGTTAAAACATGAAAAAATATCCTAACTTATACAAACTATAACATTGAAATTATCACACACACACACACACACACACACACACACACACACACACACACATATATATACAAATATATAATGACACAAAAATAAAAATATTATAGATATGATATTTGTAGAAAAATATTGTTTCCTCTTTTTAATTAATGTTTAAATGTAATTTTCTTAGATATTTGATAAATTCAAAACTAAAATGGATTATTAGTAATGATATCGATTTGATATACATTAATGTAAATTATCAGTTAATTCTTTTAATAATTTTTGAAATAAAACGTATAATGAGTCTTATTAGATGTGTAAGGAATATATCATAGGATGTACACGAAAATATTGAAATAAAGTATATAATTACTTTCAACATAGATGAATTTTGGGAAAATTAATAAATGGAAAATAGTTCAAACTTAGCTTTAGTTATTGGGTTGATAGATATTTTACAATGAATATATGTATTGGTAGGGTTAAAAGAGATGATAGAGTTTTTACAATGAGTATACTTATTGGGAGGGATGTTATAATTAGTATGGGGAAGATGTTATAACATAAATGAACATGAAATTTGTGTTATAGGTGTGGGAGGGGTTGTCATAAACCCCATAGGAATAATAATATATGCATTTGCTTAGAGTTTGGAAATATCCACTAACAACTAGGATAAAGCCTCTGTCCTCTTACAAGGTTTGATAATTTCCACTTCTTTGATATTCATAATTTGATCATGGTGGGGGATTCCAAAAATGTCATTAGACATATGGAAATGAATACCATTCTTAAGGATTTCCTCTTGACTTCATTGATAGAAAGGATAAATAATGAAAAACACCATAAATTCTTTCTCCAAAGTTTGGTTTTACCATGTGTTGAGGGAAAACAATCCTATAATGCATATGTATGCTAGCCATGCTTCTTTGATAAAAGAAGGGGGTATAGTAATGAATGAAAAAATTTATACTCAATCTATAGCTTGATATGATGGAGGAAAAGGAACATAATATGCATTTTAACTAACAATTGACTTTTTGTAAGGAAAGCGGGTAATTTGGTAGAGTGAATTATTAGAAGTGATGTTTCCCATCTTTTGACATGTTAGCATTCCTCTCCTTGCATGATTTTGAAATGCTTAGTATTTCCCTAAAGCACTATGGGATCATGGCTATGTGGTCTAGTTATCTTGCACAACATCTTTCACAATCCATTTTGAGGTCATGTTTGGTTATTTTTAGTCTCCAAATTTTGTTGGTGGTAACAATTTATTTCCTCCTCTGTAATACGTGTAAGATACCACCTTTACCTTCCTCTCTTCTTGAAGGTTTGGTAGGTAATGGGTTAGCCTCTTGTCTCAATTTAAGGGAGCTTGATTATGTGTTCCTAAATGGTGATTCTATCTCTCAATTAGATGTTTTTCAGTTAATTAATGGATGTAATGGGATTTTGAGATATTCCCTTTTGAATTATGTTACTAGCAACCTCGATATGTGACAACTTGGAACATGCACAAATTTTACCAAATATCTAGATGGTTAGTTGTTTCCTGCCTCTTGTATAGGAATATAGAAGGTTTATCCTTGGACCTTTTGTCACTTTCTCAGATCCCCCTATTTCTTATCAACATAGGTAGTTCTCATTAGGATAATTTTGAACTATATTGGCTCCTACCTCAGACTGCATATGGAATGGTTATTGTGATAAATATTGACACTAAATACTACAGGAGAATTTCTTCTTGGATATGTGATTTGATTTACTTTTCTATCTAGATGGACTAAATGGAACTGCAAGAGATATGGTGAGCTATGTGGAGGCATGAGGAATAAATACAAGGAAATTAAATCTAAGTTATTGGGTATGTGTAACCTAATGACGATCTCTCATGATGCGTTAGTGGCAATGCAAACCTGGAAAAACAACAATTTGTTAACTTTGAGGGATTATTCAAGGTAGTTTTACAATGAATTTGAATATGGTGTAAAAAGATGAAACGTATTAAATTGAATTAGCTTTCTGAATATACAATTTTATTCATAGACATTGTGAATAACTATGTCAAATATGATTTTTCTAACAGTGGTATCTTATTTTTCCAACAAAATATAAGGTATATGTTTTTGTTCGTGCAAGTTTTGAGTACCCTAACGATGAAATTTCATTCCAAAAAATTGTATACTTGTAGAGAACCCATTTTTCTTTTGCCATGTATTTTTTTGGAAATTTTTGATATTAAGTTTATATATATTTTTAAATTATCAAAGTCAACATATGCATGAAATTACGCCTTTTGTTTGTGTAGGCTAAGAGGGTCTTAACAAGATCAAAACAATTTTTTTTTAGATCGTAGGTATCGGTCTCCTATAGTGCCACATATAACTCATTTGGGAAATGGTTAAGCCGAGAAAAAATTATAGCTTAAATCAGAGAGGTATGTATTCTAGTATTTTGATATATGTGAAGACAAAAATAGATTTAAAATAGTAAACAATATTAATTTTGTTTTAAAATTATATACTTCAAAATATGCATAGCCGATTCTATCTATGTCTATAGTTTCATCAACAATTGAATTGTTTACCTGTATAAAAATAACCTCAAAGATAAAGATATAGAGGGGTATTAACAAAAATGGAGGTTTTTATCAATTTGTAGACCGAACCACTAGGTTTTCCATCCCAAACCTAAATCCGAGCCAACCAAGTCAGCATACACCTTGTTAGTACCACCCAAAAAAAATTGAATTCAAAAGAACGCATGTGCATTCTTAGGAGAAAACACGTGCACTAAGAATGCACACGCATTCTAAGAATGCACACACACTCTAGGAACATGCACACGCTCCTAAAATTCATTCCTCCACCCCTCCCTTTCTTTCTCTCTCCTACATCTACCCCCCATATCTATCTACCTCTCACTCTCCCTCTCTACCTTCTTTGTCTGTCTCCCTCTCTCTCCCTCAAACTTCTATACATGGTGATACCTAGACATGGAAAGACTTAGACATCACAAGGCATGGAAAGACGTAGACGTAGACCTTACCTTGACATCCCTTAGACTCTCACACCCACTCTCTCCCTATCCCTCCCTCTCTCTCTCTCTCTCTCTCTCTCTCTCTCTCTATATATATATATATATATATATCTCCCTCTCTCTACCCCTTTGTCCCTACCTCCCCTCTCTCTTCTACTTCTGTCCCAATCTTTCTCTATCTCCTCATTGTTAGTCTCAATATCAATCTTTATGGCCCTCCTTCTCTCTCTATTACCCCTCTATGTCTCCATTTGTATTCCCCCCTTCCTCTCACTCTCTCACTACCCCCTTCTGTGTCTCCCTCTCTTCTTCCCTTCCTCTCACTATCCCTATCTCTAGCCCCCCCTCTATCTCTCTCTCCCTCCCTATAACACTTTGTCTCTACCCATCCTCTTTGTCTTTTTCTCTCCCTCTCCCACACTCTAACACACTCACTCTCTACCTCCCCTCTTTTTCTACATCTCTCTCCCTCCCACACTCTTCCACACACACTTTCT
>ML807497.1:274211-288907 GCA_009831015.1 Picea engelmannii | reverse complement strand
CCCTCCATCCCACTATCTATATGCTCTCTCTCTCATACATTTACCCCTCCCCATTATCTCTCCTCCTTCCTCTCACTCTCTATCTACAACCTCTCTTTGTCTCCCTCTCCCTCCCTCTCACACACTCAAACAATCCTTGTCTATCCCCCCTCTCTTTCTTTCTCTTCCCCCCTTCTCACACTCACACATTCTCTGTCCATGCTCCTCCTCCCTTTCTCTCTCCCCCTCCCTCCCACTATCTCTCCTATCTTTCTCTCCGACATATAGCATCTCTTTATCTCTATCCTTGTTGTTAGTATTACTCTCACTCTCTCTTTTCCCCTCTTTCTCTCTCTCCCTCCCTTCATCTGTCTCTTTTCCCCTAGTTATACCTCACTCTCTGTCTGTCCATCTAAAGGAGAGGCATATCTCACAGTGAATATAGGATATGTGCAATAGAAAAATGTATCCTCACATGTAAAGTGAGTGTTAATTTTGTATTCTTCTTCCAATGGAGTACTTATATGAGTACTTATATGAACATGATGATGACCTAAATGATGACCTAAACCCCCTAGCTCCATCTAAAACTATGCACAAACTATACTTTACCCTTAACCACCTCCACACCCAAGCCCTATGTACAACATTTCTTTCATTTGTTTTAAAAACACTTTAATGAGAAGAACATACAAATGGATCAACATTGGATTTGGTCAGATGGTTGCACGGGTCAATTAACAAATGCTCATGTATTTCAATGGTTGTGTGTGTTGCACAAAAAACTCAAGGTACCACACATTTGGAACTATTTTGAGTCTGGGCATGAGAAAGGATAGCATGATGGATCAGGTGCATGAATAAAAATATCTTTACACAGGAAAGAAATGAACTTCACAACTACTTCCCTCATTTGGGATGTGAAATCCATTGTTGAATGGTGTTCTTTAGTAATGGGAGAGGGAACATGAACCCGCGAAGACAAATCGCATAGGAAAGGACATTTACATAGATATTTTTGGGATGTGGTTGATGTTTATCGATCACAATGGTATGAATGAAAAATAATCCAGGGTACTCATGGATTCCATTCAATTAGAACATCAGAAAATGTAATAGTTGAAATATGGACAAGAAAACTCTCTTGCTTTTGTCGTCAATGTAGTACTAATTAATGAGATGATTGTGAATCAACATAATGGGTTGATAGATGGGATCGTGTATCACTCCCCATTCATCAAATTATAAGTATGAAATTATCCCAGTTGGAGGAGGACCAATCAAGTATTTTAGTTGATTAGGATCATGTCTCGGATCTCGTAGTGCCAAGTTCATTGAAACCTTCTATTAAATATTGAATAACTAGCATCAATGTTTTATTCTTTGGTCATTTAGTGGAATCACATGTTGGAACTCCATTTTTTTCAGGGCACATATATGCAGTGGTTACCCTGAGAGATAATGAATGGGGCACCTATTATTGGCTGGCACATTTCTTAGAGGGAAAGTAGACCATCATGTGATCAGTAACATACTCCGAAGGAATCAAATTTTCAATTGGGTCGATGGTAATTAAAGGAGAATATCTGACACAAGATGAAAGAACAGAGAAGAAAGGTGGTTATGTATTTCAATATTATAAACTAGGTCAAGTCATATACCACTTTACGAACTTGGTTGTTGGTACAAACCTCCAACTACAAACAATGCCAAGTAAGAAATCAACAAAGGTACTCTACTTCTTGCCTTACTCTGAGAACGAGAAGTTAATGGAGACCGTCAGTATTAGAAGTGATATCGATGGTCTACTTGAATGGCCATAGGTATCTGAAAGGAATAATTGAACAAATATTTCAGATTTATGAATTATTGAAATTTTCGATTCATTTTATGGTTGTTATGGTATTCTTGTCCTACTTCATGGAAATTCCATTCCTTTCCTTCCCTTCACTTTCCATTCCTTTCCTTTCCATGTCTTTCCTTGCCTTCATGTTCCATTCCATGCCATGCCTTTCCTGGCCATGCCATGTCTTGTATTGCCTTTCCATGCCATGCCATGATTTTCTATGTCATGCCATGCCTTTCCTTTCCTTTCCTTGCTATTCCTTACCTTACCTTTCCATGTCTTTCCTTTAGTTTTCGTGCCATGTCATGCCTTTCCATGCCATGCCATTCCATGTCTTTCCTATCCATGCCATTCCTTGCCTTTCCTTTTCATGCCATGCATTTCCTTGCCTTCACTTTCCATGCCATGCCATGCTTTGTGCCTTTCCATGCCATTCCTTGCCTTGCCTTGCCTTTCCATGCCATGCCTTTCCTTTACTTTCCATGACATGTCTTTCCATGCCTTTCATTTCCTTTCCTTTACATGTCATTCCTTTCCTTGCCATTCCATGCCATGCCTTTCCTTTCCAAGCCACGCCATGCCTTTCCATGCCATGTCATGCCTTATATCAATTTCCATGGCATGCCCTTCTATGTCATTCCTTACCTTATATCACTTTCCATGCCATGCCTCTCCTTATATCACTTTCCATTCCATGCCATGCCTTGCCTTTCCTTCACGTTCCATTCCATGCAATGCCATTCTTTTCCTTTCCATTCCATGCCTTATATTTCCTTGCCATGCCATGCCATGCCTTTACATGCCATGTAATGACTTGGATTTTCTTACCATTCCTTTCCTTTCCTTTCCATGCATTTCCTTTCAATGTCTTTCCTTGCCATGTCATGCTTTTCCATGCCATGCCATTCCTTTCCTTTCCATGCATTTCCTTTCCTTCACTTTCCATACCATGCCATGCCATTCCATTCCATTCCATGCCATGCCTTGCCTTGACATTCCATTACTTTTATTTCCTTTCCATGCCATACCTTTCCATGTTATTCCTTTCCTTTCCTTGTCATGTCTTTCCTTACCTTGCCATGCATTTCCTTCACTTTCCATGCCATGCTATGCCTTGCAATTCCATTTCATGCCATGAAATGCCTTTCCATGCCATTCCTTGCCTTTTCATGCCATGCCTTTCCTTATATTTCCATGCCATGTGTTCCCTTTCCTTTTCCAAGCCATGCCTTGCCTTGCCTTCACATTCCATTCCATGTCATGCCTTCCCATGCCATTCCATGCCATGCCATGCTATTCCTTGCCTTGTGATGCCATGCATTGCCTTTCCTTTTCATGCCATGTCTTTCCTTATCTTCACTTGCCATGCATTTCCTTACCTTACCATGTCATGCCATGCATTTCCTTGCCTTTCCATGCCTTTCCTTTCCTTTCCAAGCCATGCCTTTCCTTGGCATGACATGTCATGCCTTGCCAAGCCATCGCATGGCATGGAATTGAAAGGAAAGGCATGGCTTGGAAATGAAAGGCAAGGGATGGAAAGAAAAGGAATGTCATGACATGGCATGGAAAGTGAAGGCAAGGAAATTCATGGCATGGGAAGGTAAGGAATGGGAAGGAAAGGCATGGTATTGTATGGAAATGAAAGGCATGGAAAGGAAATTCATGGCATGGAAAGGCATGGTTTGGAAAGGAAATACAAGGCATGGTATGCTATGAAAAGGCAAGAGAAGGGATGGCATGGAAACGCTAGGCGTGGCAAGGAAAGGCAAGGAATGACATGGCAAGGAAAGGAAAAACATGGCATGGCATGTCATGAAAAATAAGGAAATGAAAGACAAGGAATGACATGGCATGGCATGGCATGGCAAGTGAATGTAAGGAAATGCATGGAATGGGAAGGCAAGGCATTCAGAAAGGGTAGCAAGGAAAGATTCAAGGCATTCAAAGAGTTGTAGTTGTTAGAGAAATTTCAGCCATGTATTTGAAAAAGAGTTTTAGAAAGGGATGTCAAATTGTTGCAGCCCACATGGAAGAAGAAGCTAGTGATAAAGTGGAAAGTATCGAAGAACATATGGTATTAAAAGATTTGAGGGATGTTTTTGAGGAAATCCCAGGATTGACACCAAAGAGAGACATCTATTTCTCTATTGATTTAGTTCTAGATGATGCCCCAATGTCCAAGACACCTTACAGAATGGGCACACTAGAACTAAAAGAGTTGTAGATGCTTGTTAGGTACTAGATCTATTATAATAGCATAAGCAGAAATATTGTAATGAATAACAGTAGATCAACAACAAAAAATAGAAATATTGCAGAGAATAACATCAGAACAACAAAATAGATGGATCCACAACACCAGGATAATACCTTTATTTATAGGAAACAATGTTCACTTTCCTCTTTGAGGGGGAAACCTATAGTAGAGCATGGCTCTATTACAATAATTATGTAGAAAAACTCCTCTCATACCTTCTACTCTTATTTATACTAATTCTATCTTCTAAAGAACATTTTAGAGGAAGATATTTCTAGAAGTAGAAGCTTCTATTAGGTCTTCTTACATTGACTTGTTCATATTTATTAAATAGGCCTTGTTAACTAGTATTGGCCTTTATTACATGGAAAATATATGATTCTACCTACATGAAAGGATAGGGGGTTAGGTACCTAAAATTCCCTCCCCCTTGAAGAACATCCTTGTCCTCAAGGCTTGAAATGAGGAAATTATTGAAGAATAGTGGTGAACTCCCATGTGGCATCTTCTGGAGTTGTATATTTCCACTGCACTAATAGTTCCTTGATAGTGCACTGATGGAGATGACGCTCGCATTGGTCCAAGAATACCTGTGGTTGCAACCAAATGGAACCTTCAAAATCCAACTCAGGAAGAGTGGTTTGAGTTTTTCACTTAGTTCAAATCACCTTCTTTAAGCATGAGACATGGAAAACAGGATGGATCTTTGAATGAATGGGAAGAGCTAATTGATATA
Organism: Picea engelmannii; assembly: GCA_009831015.1. Taxonomy (NCBI): domain Eukaryota; kingdom Viridiplantae; phylum Streptophyta; class Pinopsida; order Pinales; family Pinaceae; genus Picea; species Picea engelmannii. The sequence continues at coordinate 284,086 of ML807497.1, read as the reverse complement.
CCACCAGTCCCACGCACTTGAGAATTGTATAAGGACCATAAAATTTGGGATCAAGCTTATGATAGTGTTCATTTTTGAGTGAAGTCTACTTGTAAGGTTGTAGATGAAGAAACACATGGTCCCCTTCAACAAATTGGCATTCTTAATGTCCTTTATCTGCATGTTGTTTCATACAATTCTGAGCCATGACCAAATTTTCTTTGAGAGAATAGAGAATGGATGCACATATTGTAAGATTTTTTTCAACCTCATGACCCTTTGATACCCCTGGCATGTGGGAAAGAGCTGATGGGGGATTTTTCAATATATTTCTTCGAAAGGAGTCATGCAAGTAACGGTATGGTAAGATGTGTTATACCACCATTCATCTAGGGGTAACCAATGAGCCCATTGATATTTTTGGCCATATGCAAAACAACGCAAATATGTTTCCAAACACTTGTTGACAATTTCGGTTTGTCCATCAGTCTAGGGGTGATAAGCAGTATTGAGATGTAATTGTGTGCCTTGGAGGATGAATATTTATTTCCAAAAATTGTTGGTGAAAGTGGGATCTCTATCAGATATAATAGAATGAGGCATGCCATGAATCTTGAAAATATGATCCATGAAAATCTGAGCCACTGTGGATGTTGTGAATGGATGTTGAAGAGAAAAAATATGAGCATATTTGGAAAAATGGTCAACTACCACCATGATGACTAACTTATTGCCTTATTTAGGTAATCCCAAAATGAAATCCATAGAATGTCCCTCCAAATAGCCAGTGGAATCAGAATTGATTGTATTGTGCCCAAATCTTTGAGAATTTCTCTCTTTTTGTTCTGACAAACATCACATTCAGTTACAAAGGTGCAGATGCCCTATTTCATACCATCCCAGAAAAAATAGCATTTAACTCGTTCATAGGTTTTGGTAAACCCAAAATGCCCAGTTGTGGGTGAAGCATGAAGCTCAGAAAGCACCGTGGTTTTAAGTTGGGACTCATAACTTTAATAAAGATGGCCTTTGTAGCATAACTCTTCATCGTGCCAAGAGTACACTAGAGAAATAGGAGAATTGTCTTGCAATTGTTGGATTAAGAGAGAAGTGTTGGGGTCTTGTAGCCATTCCTGGTAAACAATCTAGAGCCAATCTGGTACAATGAAGGAAAGGGAAAAAAGGGATCCTTCTTCTTTGTAATTTTGGGACAGAGTGTCAACCACTACATTTTCTTTTCCCTTCTTATAAATGATCTCATAATCATAGAGAAATATCTTGGTCACCCATTTTTGTTGTTCCTGGGATGAAATTGTTTGTTCTATGAAATACTTGAGGCTCTTGTGGTCCATTTTGAAGCGTTTCCCCAATAGATAAGGACGCCAAATATCCACAACATGAAAAATGGCCAACATTTCCTTTTCATATGTTGATTGGTCGAGATGTCGCTCCGAGAGATTTTTTCTAGTGAAGGCTAAAGGCCTGCTCTATTGCACGAGTATTGCTCCAATTCCTTTGCTGGAGGCATCACATTCCAAAACAAAAGTCTTTGTGAAGTCAGGAAGGGTTGGGATAGGATTTGTGCACATGGATTCTTTCAATTGGAATGATTGATCAGTTGTTGGAGTCCAAGTGAAAGAATTCTTTTTAAGGAGAGTAGCAAGAGGCACTAAAATGTTTCCATACTTCTTAACAAAATTGCGATAATATCCTATTAAACCCAGAAAATCATGCAGGATCTTCATAGTTTTGTGGCATGACCAATCCTTCATAGCTTCAATTTTCTTAGGATCCACCCTTACACCATCCTCACCGACAATATGACTCAAGTACTCCACTTTTGAAGCTCCAAAGGTGCATTTATATTTCTTGAGAAAACATTAGTGTTGAGAGAGTAGAATGAGAACTTGATCTACATGGGTAAGATGTTCTTGCTAGGTTTTACTATAGATGATAATATCATCAAAGAAAACTAGGAAAAAATGACGGAGAAAAGAACGAAAAACATGGTTCATGATACTTTGGAAAGTGGAGGGAGCATTACATAGGACAAAGTGCATGACCAAGAACCCATAGTGACCCTCATGAGCTCGAAAATCAGTCTTAGGAATGTATTCCTCTTGCATATGTATCTGGTGGTAGAGAGAATGGAGATTGTTAGGGTCCTAACCCGCACATAGGTAGAATGATATATTCGGATGTAATAAAGGTCAATATTAATAAGGCTTTTCAATAAAATAGAATAAGGCAGATGTAAGAAGACCTAATAGAAGCTTTTGCTTCTAGAAGGATCTTTCGCTAGATGCTTCTTTTTAGTATAAATAGGATTCGAAGGTATTAGAACCCTAGCTTGGATATTATTGTAATAGAGCTCTGCTCAACTAGAGGTTTCCCCCTCAAAGAGGCCCGTGAACATTGCTTTCAGATTCAAAGTGCTATTTTTGTTGTTATTCTTATATCATTTCAGTGTTATTGTGGTGAATGTTCTGGTTATATTGTTGTTATTCTGCCATTACTAGCATTTTATTTCTGTTCTGCATACATTTTATATCTGGTATATTAGAAGTGGTATCAGAGCACTTTCCTCAGCAGAAAGTGTGGGTTAATTTATTTTTTTCAGGGTAGAGACAAGATCTATTTCCACGCAACTGTGTTCGGGTTGCTAAGTAAATACACATTTCTTTCTGGTTAAGCATTTGGACATTCCCTCTTTCCAGTATTCTTCATACCAGAAGTTAAAAAAAAAAAAAAAAGTCTAGAAATTTTTTCACCCTTATTTCAGACCTATTCCATTGGATTCATCTATTTCCCCTTATCACATTCATCCATATCATTTTTTCGGCAAAATATTTTTACCCCGCCCACCCCTTTTCATTTCCCCCATCCTCATGGCCCATACTCATAGCCAAGAATTGGAAGCTCGCTTCAACACCTTACAATCTGGTCTCATTGAGACCCAACAAGAAGTGAAACAACTCAGTGCCAATGTTGCCACCATCAATACAACCGTGTAGTCGTCAATGGTAGAAATCAAACAAGACCTCACCACCCAGCTTAAATCAGTATTTTCGGCACTCTGCACCAAACTGCATATCCCTATAGATAACCCTTCCTCTTTCTCACCCCCACATACTGAAGGTGACCATTCCTCTCATTCTCATACCTTGCAGAACCATCACTTTCAACATGACCTACGCCTTCCACGGGTGGATGTGACCAAATTTGATGGCTTGGACCCCACTGGTTGGGTAACCCAAATGGAACATTACTTCTCTTTATACAACATTACAGATGAATTGGCCAAACTATGGTATGGTGTTCTCCATCTAGATCAAGAACGTTGGCAATGGTGGCAATGGAGAAAAAATTCTCATCAAGGGTATATTGCTTGGACACAATTTGTGGTAGAGCTTTATGAATGCTTTGACACTAACACCAACCATTTGGGTCATTTGACAAAGCTGAAACAATTAGGAATAGTGGAAGACTTTATAGCTTCCTTTGAGTGCCTGGCTTTTAGAACAGAGGGCATGTTTGATGCCTTTTTCCGAGAGTGTTTTATCAGCGACCTCAAGGATGAAATTCGGGCCCATGTCCTCATGGCTTGACCTGAGAGTTGGGTGGAGGATACCAAAAGAGATAAAGAAGCACAATAGTTTGTATCTTCTCAAAACCGCAAACCCTCCTTCATCCCTCGCCCTAAACCAGTAAATCCCACTACTCCCTCTGCTCCACTAAAGATCCAAAAATTGACCTAGGCTGAAATGGATGAATGCCAACTCAAAGGCCTTTGTTATAACTGTGACGAAAAATATTTCTCGGGCCACAAGTGTAAAGAACAAAATCTTTTTATGGCCATCTCCGAGGAGATTTCGGAAGAAGATAAAGAAACCCCCTATATTTCTGAATAACCTGAATCCACTGACATAACCCCTCCCTCAGACCCTCCCGAAGTATAACCAGTTATTTCCCTTAATTCTCTCAGTAGGTTCTCCACTCCCCAAACCCTCAAGCTAGTTGGTTACATCAATCATCGGAAGGTCATCATTCTGGTTGATAGTCGGAGCACCCATAATTTTATTCATCGCCGCATTGCCCAAGAAACTCATTTCTACATCCATGCCATCAATAATTTCCAAATCATGATTGTCAATGGTGGTTCCATGAAACGTGGAGGGCATTGTGAAAATGTGTGTCTCCAAATTGGTGACTACCACCTGAAATCCCATATGTTTTCTATCGACATGGGAGGTTGTGACATTGTGCTGGGTGTAGACTGGCTAAGGAATTTAGGTCCCATTCTCATGGATTTTAAAGACTTAACCATGCAATTCGACCAAGAGGGCCACCAATATAAGTTCCAAGGCATCACCACTGGTTCACCTGAGATCATTAGTTCCCATCGCATGGAAAAGATGCTCAAAAAGGGTCATTCTGGTGTTATCGCCCAACTCCATGCCATACAAGCAACAAAGACACCCTCGGTACCACAAGACCTCCAAGCCATCCTTTCTAAACATCAATTAGTCTTTTCCACTCCACAAGGCCTCCCTCCTTCCTGTGGTGTTCATGATCATTCCATTCCCCTTGTACCAAGAAGCCTTCCTCCCAATATCCGTCCATATCATCACCCCTTTTCCCAAAAAAATGAAATTGAGAAAATGGTCTAAGAACTCCTTAATGCAGGCGTTATCTACCCTAGTACGAGCCCCTATTATTATCCTGTGGTCATGGTCCTGAAGAAAGAAGGTTCTTGGCGAATGTGTCCTGACTTCTGTGCCCTCAAAAAACTTACCATCAAAGACAAATTCCCCATTCCTGTCATTGATGACCTCCTGGATGAATTAAGTGGTGCCCAATTCTTCACTAAACTAGATCTTCGTTCGGGCTACCACTAGATACGTATGAAAGAGGTAGATATTCCCAAGACTACCTTTAGAACTCATGAGGGCCACTATGATTTTTTGGTCATGCTCTTTGGCTTGTGTAATGCCCCCTGCACCTTCCAAAGCCTCATGAATCATGTCTTTCGTCCTTTTCTCCACCATTTTGTCTTATTTTTCTTTGATGATATCCTCATTTATAGCAAAACCTAGACAGACCATCTTGCTCATGTGGATCGAGTTCTCCATCTACTCTCTCAGCACCAACTTTTCCTGAAACAGTCTAAATGTGCTTTTGGCGCCTCAGAAGTAGAATACTTGGGTCATCTGGTTGGCAAAGATGGCATCAGAGTGGATCCTAAAAAGATTGAAGCTATGCAATACTGGCCTCACACAAAGACTCTTAAGAGCTTGTGTGGATTTCTAGGCTTAACAGGGTATTATCGCAAGTTTGTTAAGAATTATGGGAAGATTGCAACACCTCTCACTGCTCTCCTAAAAAAGAACTCTTTCACTTGGACTCCAGTTGTTGCTCAATCTTTTCAAACCTTGAAGATGGCCATGTGCACCACTTCAGTCCTCGCCCTTCCCGAGTTCACAAAGACCTTTGTGTTGGAATGTGATGCCTCAGGGAAAGGAATTGATGTTGTCCTTATGCAAGAGGGTTGACCTTTGGCCTTTACCAACAAGCAACTATTTGAAAGAAATATGAGAAAATCCATCTATGAAAAGGAAATGTTGGCTATTCTTCATGTCATGGATCTGTGGTATCCTTATCTATTGGGGAAACGGTTCCAAATTAAGACAGACCATCAAAGCCTCAAGTATTTTCTGGAACAACGCATTTCCTCCCCAGAACAACAAAAATGGGTGACTAAACTCTTTGGATATGATTATGAGATCATTTATAAGAAAGGAAAAGACAATGTGGTTGCAGATGCACTTTCCCGAAAATATGAAGATGAAGGATCCCTTTTTTCTCTTTCATTCATTGTACCAGATTAGCTCCAAGCCATTCACCAGGAATGGCTACAAGATCCCAAAAGTTCACAGTTGATCCAACAATTGCAATCTAATTCTCTAGCTTCCCCATGGTACTCTTGGCTCCATGAGGAACTTTGATACAAAGGCCATTTGTATTTAAGTAAACAATCAAAGCTTAAATCCAAGGTACTTTATGAGCTTCATGCTACACCCACAATAGGGCACTCCGGTTCACCAAAACCTATGACAGGGTCAAACATTCCTTTTTCTGGGTTGGTATCAAATAAGACATTAGTAATTTTGTAGTTGAATGTGACGTGTGTCAACACAACAAGGGAGAAATAGTCAAATCATCGGGCACACTACAACCGCTCCCAATTCCACCTACTATTTGGAAGGATATCTCTATGGATTTTATTACCGGCTTACCCAAATTAGGAAATAAATCCATCATCATGGAGGTTGTTGATCGCCTTTCCAAGTATGCTCATTTCTGTGCCCTTCAACACCCATTTACAACATCCATGGTGGCTCAAATCTTCATGGATCAGTTCTTCAAGCTTCATGCTATGCCACACTCTATTGTTTCTGATCGTGACCCAACTTTCACAAGCAATGTTTGGCAAGAACTGTTCAAGATACAAGGCACATAATTGCATCTCAGCACAACTTATCATCCACAGACTGATGGCCAAACAAAAGTTGTCAACAAGTGTTTGGAAACATATTTGAGGTGTTTTGCCTCGGAAAAGAAAAATCAGTGGGCTCAATGGTTACCCCTAGCTGAATGGTGGTACAACACTTCATACCATACAGCTACACACATGACTCCTTTTGAAGCGGTATATGGACAGAAGCCACCTTCATTTCTCTCATACTTACCGAGTGCCTCGAAGGTCCAGGCGGTTGACCTAACACTTACAGCTTGAGAGGCTATTCTCTGTACCCTCAAAGATAATTTGGTCATGGCACAGAATCACATGAAGAAACAAGCAGATCAAGGTCACTCTGAACGTCAATTTGCAGAAGGGGATCAGGTGTTTCTTCGACAACAACCTTACAAGCAAACTTCCCTCAAGGCTGAGCATTTTCAGAAGCTAGCACCCAAATTTTATGGTCCTTATACCGTGCTCAAGCATGTGGGACAAGTAACCTATCAGTTAGGTTTGCCCAACCATTCGAAGCTACATCCTGTTTTTCATGTTTCATGCTTAAAGAAGGTGATTGGAGCTAAGTGCCAAATTCAAACCAACCTTTCAGAGTTAGCTAAAGAAGGATCCATTTGGCTACAACCAAAATCATTTTTGGACCAACGTGAGCATCGCCTATGTCAGAGAACCATCAGGGAATTGTTAGTCCAGTGGAAAGATACAACTCCAGCGGACACCACTTGGGAACCAACTACCATTCTGCAACAATTTCCTCATCTCAAGCCTTGAGGAAAAGGTTGTTTTTAAGGGGGTGAACATTTTAGGGTCCTAACCCGCACATAGGTAGAACAATATATTCAGATGTAATAAAGGTCAATATTAATAAGGCTTTTCAATAAAATAGAATAAGGCATATGTAAGAAGACCTAATAGAAGCTTTTGCTTCTAGAAAGATCTTCCTCTAGATGCTTCTTTTTAGTATAAATAGGAGTCGAGGGTATGAGAACCCTAGCCTGGATATTATTGTAATAGAGCTCGGCTCAACTAGAGATTTCCCCCTCGAAGAGGCCCATGAAAATTGCTTTCAGATTCAAAGTGTTATTTCTTTTGTTATTCTTATATCATTTCAGTGTTATTGTGGTGAATGTTCTGGTTATATTGTTGTTATTCTTCCATTACTAGCATTTTATTTCTGTTCTGCATACATTTTATATCTAGTATATTACAGAGATCAAGTTTAGTAAAGTACTGAGTACCACTTAATTCATCCAAGAGATCATCAATGATAGGAATGGGAAATTTTTCTTTTATGGTGAGTTAATTGAGGGTGTGCAATTCTAGACACATGCACCAAGTACCTTCCTTATTGATTACCATGACCACAAGAGAAGAATAGGGGATGGTACTAGGGAAGATAACTCTTGCAGCTCGAAATTATTTAACCATTTTCTCAATTTCATTCTTTTTTGAAAAGGGATGATGATAAGTGCGAAAATTAGGAGGAAGATTGTCAGGGATGAGAGGAAGGGAGTGATCATGAATACCACAAGAAGGAGGAAGTCCCTAGGGGTGGAAAAATAGCTTGGTGTTTGGATATGATACATTGGAGGCCAGGATGCACCAAAGGTGTCTCAATTTCTTAAATAGAATGGAGTTGGTAAATAATCCACAATGACCTTTTTTGAGGATCTTTTTGATTCGATCGGAACTCGTGCAGAGATTCTTTGGAACATATATTGTTGTCTCACCTATTGGAATTTCATGGTTAATTCCTTAAAATCCATGATGATGGGACCAAGAGTGCATAACCACTTCATACCAAGCACAATATCACAACCACCCATGTCAATATCAAACATAAGGGATTTCAGGTTGTACTACCCAATTTTGAGATGCACATTTTCACAACGCCCCCCACATTTCATGGAACCTCCATTGGAAATCATGATTTGAAAGTTGTTGACTGCATGAATATAACAATGGGTTTCTTGGTAAATATGATGATGAATAAAATTATGAGTGCTTCCACTATCAATTAAGATGATGACCTTTTGATTCTTAATGTATCCAATGATCTTGAGGGTTTGGGGAGAAGACAATCCAGTGAGAGAATTCAATGAAATGATCAGTTCTAATTCGGGTGGGTCAGCGGTTGGAGTAATATTAGTTATATCACGTAATTCTGGCACAGGAGGGGTCTCGATCTATTCTTCAGAAACATCCTCAGAGATGGAAATAAACAACTTTTGTTCCTTACATTTGTGCCTCGAAAAATGGTTGTCATCACAATTATAACAAAGGCCCTTGAGTTGGCGTCCTTGCATTTCAAATCGAGTTAATTTCTGGATCTTGAGGGGAGTGGGAGGAGGGGAAGGGTTGGTAGGTTGAGTGTGAGGAATAAAATAATATTTACAAATCTAAGCAGAGATTGTGCTTCCTTAGCACCTTGAGTAGCTTCCAACCAAGTTTTAGGGAGAGCCATGAGGACTGTTGGGCACCAAATCGGGCTATCTTTCTGCTGCATTTCCATTACCTTTTTGACCTTTTTGCACTTATTTACCTATGTTTACTATGCTAAACCTGTAAGGTAAATACCCCTGCCTTGTCTATTGGAATATTTTATTAATGACATAAAGTCGCAAAGTTTTTCCTATTCGCAGCACTAAAATGAATGTTTGACCACAACTTCTGGAACCAAGGCTTCAGTATCCTGCAGTAGATACACTATTCACAACAATGATGAATCCTTAAGGAGGCCACGCAACTAGAGTTATAGATCCCTGAACCATTCTTGGGCATCTCGCTGAACCATTCAGGTCCTGAGCATAGGTGGGCCCGCTCTTATGATCAGGTGTTGCGTCTTTCTGTGTGTATTATTTATTAGTTATGTTTGTTGTTACAGTGTCTCAATTCTTATGATTGATTTTATAAGTTGCAATTAATCTAGTTTCATAGCAATGTTTTGAATCTTAATCGTGAACCCTTGGCCAGAATGGATTGTGCTCTTTCCCTTGCATATACCTTGCGCGTTGCCTTGAAAGAATACACACTCGGATTGATAAATTAATGTAGGAAAAAGGGTGAATAAATCATTCATACCTGAACACCAACATTTTGGCACCGTTGTCGGGGAGGCTAACAAGGTGCAAGACAACAATCCGGACCAACCAGAGGGTCAATCTCTCGTCTTGGGGAGAGAACGAGTTTTCTCACTCTGCTTCAGGTCCTGAGCATAGGTGTTCTTTCCGCTTGTTTTTATTTTTGTTTTTCTGTTTTTTGCCAATATCTTATCCTGCGGAGGGAGGAGTCATTTGACACCCTGCTCCAGACCCTGAGTTAGATTTACTTCTTTCAAACCCTTGTGTGTTTTTTTTTTTTT
>ML807497.1:257230-271384 GCA_009831015.1 Picea engelmannii | reverse complement strand
AGTGAACAGGAGAGGATCCCTTCCATAATAGGATCCATTGTATGGTGTTGCCCTACCTCAAGGGTTTGGTAATAATATTGTGTGGTTTCTTCTATCTTGTTTTTTGGATCTATTGTGTATTCATTATTTGTGGTGATTATATTTGTAGATCTATTCAGGTTCTTAACAAACCTCGACAGAGTCAGACCACTCCAACAAGGGAGAGGAGGTTGTAGCCGAGGGATCAAGTCATCAGGACATAGGAGAAGGGATCGAAGGAGTATTTGCATCCCCAAGGGACTGGGGAAGTGATGCTAAAGTGACTCATATACAAGGGGTAAGGAAGCCTTAGCCATCTCCTACGGAGCCTGGTGAAATACCCAGCAGTTATTGGAAGATATTTATGGCTCCCACAACCTCCACTATAGAGTTTCCAATAGAAGATCTGGGAGTTGGTGCGCCCACAAAGCCTATTCCATTAGCAGCCTTACCAAAATTTCATGGGCTTGTTTCGGAAGATCCCGACACATTTCTATTCGAGTTTAACATAGTGTGTTGAGGGTATGACTACACAATGGAAGCCCAAAAGTTAAAAAAAAATCCTTCTACATTAAAAGGAATGGCTCTGCAATGGTTCATGGGCCTTGGAGGAAGCTCTATTTCCACATGGGATGATATGCGGACAACTTTTCTAGAAAAATACCAGGATTACTGTAAATCATGGAACATTAAGGAGGAACTTTTCAAGTTCGCACAAAAAGAAGATGAGAGTTTGGAAGATTGTGTGGAATGATTCAAGTACACCTTACAGAGGTTGGGTCACTTTGACCTGGATAAGGAAATTCTAAAAATTATCCTCCTTCGATCTTTTCATGAGGACTCAATGGAACTATTGAACATTGTGGGAAAGGGAGACATCTCTAAGGAAAACTTCGAAGGTATCTGCGAATTATGCATTCAGTGCTCAAGGGGGCTTGCAAGAAACAGACAAGGAATTTTCTCAATAAAAGGGTCTGGTAGAGGTGTTATGAAAGCAAAAATCGGAAACTTGCTATATAATATGAGGATGGATATCCTCAGCACCCTGTCGACATAGATGGATACGCTACAAGTAAAACAGAAGCAACTGGAATTGGACAGGACTATGGCTATATTCTGCCCAACGTGTAGAAAGAAACATCCAGAGAGGGAATGTCCACTAAACTCCATAGAGGAATGTACAATCTGCAAATTAAATCATGCAACAAGCTCATGCCCCTCCCTACCAGGCCTGAAAGTAGTATTTCAATGGACGGGTGAAGACTTGGAACAATTGTACCTCATGGGGTCTAGAAAACCATGGCAACCTCGACCACCGATGGGAAATCAAGGTATGTACTCAGACCCATCTCAGTATTTCAATAATTCTAATATGAATCCTCAGTCCATGCCCTATCCTTCCATGTGGCCACAATACCAGTTTCCACCTTGGCAGTAGTGGAACCCTCAAGCTAGTTTGATCTCCCCATGGGCTCCAACTTGGTGAGGATCCCCTCCTGGGCAGTTTCCTCAGCCGATGCCAAAGAAGCAACTCCAACTTCCCTCTAATGTGCCTCCGGGTAATCAACGTGCCCGTCCTCAGCTCCCAATACAACCTGATCCGAATCCTAATAGCAAGGGAGCTCATCAAACTAACATTCTTAACCTACCTTCATATAACATTTCCACTACAGAGTTGTATGAAATGAATCTACGATCAGGGTGGACAGTTAATGTTCAACCTCCTCTAGTTACCATTGAACAACTCGATAGTGAAGGTAAGGAATCAGAACCAAGTAATAAAGAGCCAAAACAAATTGATAGAAACCAAGCACCTCCGGTACAACAACATCAATCTGAACCACCTTACCCAGAGAGACTAACTTTGAGTAAATCAATCCCTCAAGCTGAATTTGATTTATTAGGAGAATTGCAGAAATTATTTGTTAAAATTCCCTTGTTACAAGCTATGAAAGATGTGCCAACATATGCAAAGACTCTTAGGGAATACTGTTCAAAGAAACTTGCAAAGAAGTCCAAAGACCCCCTTACCATTCATGTTATGGGAAAATTATCAGATTTCATGACGGGAAAGTCAATGCCCAAAAAGTATGGATATCCGGGGAACCCAATTTTGACAATACAAATTAATTGGGTATAGATTCCGAATGTACTGGTAGACCTATGTGCTGCCATCAACGTTATCACCACTAAAACCATGCATGCATTAGGTCTTCATAACTTGAAACATACACCTACAATATTGGAATTGACAGACCGATCCACAGTCAAAACTGTAGGAAAGTTGGAAGATGTAACAATTTTAGTAGATTCATGGCACTATCCCATAGATTTCTTGGTCTTACAGATGCAATCTTTGGTAGCCGACCATCCTTTGATTTTGGGTAGACCATGGCTAGCTACTGCAGATGCTTACATTGGGTGTCAATCAGGGCACATGGTTATTTCCAATGGGCACAACATTAAGAACTTAGTGTTATACCCACCTGCAGAACCAAACCCATCCATAAAACCAGCAGGAAGAAAGAAATTTTTATCTAAGAAAGAGCCCGAAATAGAAAATGAGGAATTGAGGCCATTCCTCACTATTGGACAAGCTCTTCAGTTGAAAATAGAATCGTAAGATGATGTAATCACCTCTTTTATGGATGATCCTTTCTCTATTTCCAAAACAAATAAACAATTCCTAGAATCTATCCTAAGCTATGAGACTCGGGAAACAATTGAAACAGCAGAAGGATCAAAGGAGCTACCTATTGATGCACCCAGTGAAAGTGTCCCAGTGGAACTAGAACCAGGAAAAACCCTGAATATTAATCCAACCCTATCAGAATCCCAGAAGAAGAAACTTGTGGATGTCCTTTGGAAACACAAAGAAGCCTTCGCCTGGGATTATACAGATATGAAGGGGATTCCTACTAATTCATGTACGCATCATATATACATTAAGGAGGATTGTCGTCCTGTGAGACAACCTCAGAGAAGGATGAACCCCGCATTGAAAAATGTTGTGAAAGAAGAACTTCAGAAATTACTAGATGTAGGTTTTATTTACCCCATCTCATATAGACAATGGGTCTCCCCATTAGTAATGGTCCCTAAGAAAAATGGTAAATGGAGGATATGGGTGGATTATCGAGAATTAAATAAGTCAACGCAGAAAGATCATTTTCCTTTGCCATTTATTGATCAAGTTCTGGACACATTGGATGGTTAAAAGTTTTTTTTCTTTTCTAGATGGGTTTAGTGGGTACAACCAGATCCATATAACTCCTGAAGATCAAGACAAAACCACTTTCACATGCCCCTGGGGAACATTCGCATACTGGGTCCTTCCTTTTGGCCTGTGTAATGCTCCTGCAACATTCCAGAGGGAAATTTTGGGAATCTTCTCTGATTTGATAGATGACAGTGTTGAAATCTACATGGATGACTTTACTCCATATGGGGATTCATTTCTTGAAGGGATGAAAAATTTAGAAAAAGTTCTCGAAAGGTGTATACAAGCGCGTGTCTCGCTGAGTATGGAAAAATGCCATATGATGATGGAAGAGGGAATTGTTCTGGGACATTTGATCTCAGCTGAAGGAATTTGGATGGACCTAGAAAAGACAAAGGTAATTCAACATTTCTCGACACCCAAAACACCCACGCAGGTATGCAACTTTATTGGTTGTGCTGGTTATTACAGGCATTTTATAGAAAATTTTGCTAAAGTAGCACATCCACTTTTTCAATTGCTAACAAAAGATTCAGATTTTGTGTGGACAGAGGACTGTGATGCAGCCTTTAGGAGAATTAAGGAATTGGTTTGTAGCACTCCGATCCTTAAAGGTTCGGACTGGGCATTACCTTTCCATATTCATATGAATTCTTCCCAAACAACGGTTGGTGCAGTATTAGGATAGCAAGAGGAAAAAATACCATACGCAGTTTACTATGTTAGTAAGAATTTGGCCCCTCCTGAATTAAACTACACAGTGACTGAGAAAGAGTTCCTTGTTGTCATTTACGCCATCAATAAATTTCAGCACTACATTACCGGGTATCCTACCTTTGTGCATACTGATCATGCAGCTATCAGGTATTTAATGAATAAACCTGTTACCCCTGGTCATATTACAAGATGTCTTTTGCTACTGCAGGAATTTGATATTACTATAGTAGATAAACCAGGGAAGGACAATGTGGTTGTAGATTTCTTATCTAGGATAGAACATGAGGGTAAGAATACACCAATTGAGGATAATTTTCCAGATGAACATCTTTTTGCAGTATCTGCTAACACTCCATGGTATGCAGATATTGTTAATTATCTTTCTTCAAGGAAGGTGCCTCGTCATGTGTCATATAAGGAGAAAAGGAAGATTATTCACCAGAGTACCCGATATTCATGGATGGCAAGATATCTCTTTCATACAGGGGTTGACCAACATATTTGGCATTGTGTGGAAGAGGATAATATCTATGAGATACTGAAGGATGCACATGATGGGCCTTGTGGAGGACATTTTGCAGATAAAAGAACAGGTCACAAAGTGCTGCAAATGGGATATTACTAGCCCTCCATCTTTCGTGATGCCTGGGATTATGTCCGAAGGTGTGATAGCTGCCAGCGGATGGGACAACCTAGGAAAGCAGATGAAATGCCTCTATAGCCCCAGATAGTCCTTGAACCATTTGAGAAATGGGATATTGATTTTGTTGGGCCCTTTAACCCACCTTCTCATCAGAAATCTTACATCCTAGTCTACACTGATTATGTAACTAAATGGGTGGAAGCCAGAGCGGTCACAAGAGAAACAAAACAAGTAGTGGCAGACTTTCTTTTTGAAGAAATCTTTGCCCGATACAGTACTCCAAGGGAAATTGTGTCGGATGGAGGATCACAGTTCACATCTCACATGATAGGAAAGATGATGTAGAAATATGGGGTCAAACATAGAGTGACAACCCTAGGCAAACGGGAAAGTAGAAAGCACAAACAAGGTATTGGAAAATATCTTGACAAAGACAGTAGCAAGTCATCGTCGGGACTGGGCACATAAACTTCCAGAAGATTTATGGGCATACAGAACAACATGGTGGAACACATCTGGGTTTTCTCCATTTGAATTAGTCTATGGGAAAGTCCCCTTGTTTCCAGTAGAATTTGAGATCAGTACACTCAGAACAACTCTAGAAGTAGGCCTAGACCCATCAGAAGCACAGAAACACCGACTGGAATAGCTGAATGAGTTGGATGAGATTCGGTCAGTAGTTGTCTAGAAGACAACTGTTGTTCAACAACAACGAATGAAATGACATGATAAATTTATCAAAGGTAAGGTGTTTCATGTGGGATATTGGGCATTACTCTACGATTCCCAATTTAAGAATTTCAAAGGCAAGCTTCACACTCGCTGGATGGGGCCATATCAAGTGGACGCAGTGTTCAACAATGGAACAGTTTGATTAATTACAATAGATGAGAATCATACCTCGTTCTTAGTAAACGAACACCGTCTAAAACTATACCACCATCCAGCCTCTAGAAATTCCTTTGTCAAACTCCTTTCTGATTCATCTGATTTAATGGTTGTTGGAATGAAGAACACTCTCACTCTGTCTTAAAAAAAATAAAAAATAAAAAAATAAATAAAAATAAAAAATAAAATTTTCTTACTTGTTTGTATTTTGCAGGAATAACAAAGGAATATGGCCAGGAGAAATGTAACAGAGTGTTGTTACTCCACCAGTGTTGTTATAAAGACGTTGATGTTACTCCACTAGTGTGTACTGATTACTCCACTAAGTGTTGTTACTCCTCAACTGTCGTTACTTCGCTGATGTTGTTACTCCGCAACTGTCGTTACTCCACCGGTGTCATTACTCCGCAACTGTTGATTCTCCACTGGTACTGTTACTCCGCAACTATTGATTATCTGTCGGTGTTGTTACTCCGCAACTGTCGTTACTCTGCCGGTGTCGTTACTTTGTAACTTCTGCTACTCCGCCATCGTTACTGATTACTCACTGTTGTTGTTACTCCTTGCTGCTATTACGCCCTGTTATCCTTACTCCATCAGACATTTTGTTGTTACTCCACCATAAGGTAGGTCCCCAGGTACACCTCCGCTGACTTTTATGGATTTAATTAAAATATTCCAAAAAGACATCAAAACATGTCGTGGATGACTGTAATTAAGATGGGGGGGAACAATCATAATAAACGACGACATACCACGAAAAATCATTTATGACACACGATCCTCACCAAACAGAATCCAATGATTTTGGTACTTTGTAATCATAACTTGATATGTTGAAATGCGTACTCGTATGTGTAGAGTCATAATCAGTCACCTCCCCAACATGCTGCATTAAATCTCTGATAGTACCACCACAATCTGTCATCATTTTCAAACATACCAGCACGGTTTCATTCGTTGTCCCCAAAATAGACATGACGTTATTTTAGTTTCCAATGGTTTGGAGCCCTGTCATTTTCCCCTACCAGCTAACTGCATTCGTCATGCTGACTTCGCCTCTACAGCAATGGGTGGACAATCTATGCGGCATGAGCCTGAAGATACAACGAGAGTGCGGAACAATCAGGAGGTATGGCAGGTCTTTGAGAACGCGGCCTGGAATGTTTACTTTGACAGGTTGAAAGGGTCGAATGAAGAAATTGCAATAGAATTTGCACTCAACTTGAGAGAAGGAAGCTCTCAGGTTCGTGGAATTGAATTCCCTATGACAGAGGAAGCCATCGTAGAAGTCAGTGGACTCCCTCAAAATGGACAACGATGGTTTTCAAGAAGGACTACCCTTCTAGAGTTTCCTGAAGCCTTTTTACAGGCAGGAGAAAACATCATACAGAAGGGTTGAGGATACAACCGAAACTCATTGTCACATCCATGGGAAGAAGTAGCAGAGTTCGTCATGAGATATATGACTTGCGAAGGGAGATACTCCACCATATTCAAATACCATCTCCGAATACTAGCTCACCTGTGATTTCCCCAAGCAGAGGCTTTCTCACTGAATGTGCCTTATCTCTTCTGGAGAATCCTTCACCTAATGGCACATTCATCTCAGGAGTTGTGACAGGTATTAGTGGTCATCACCCACCATGGGATGGTCCAGCTGTTAGTAATGAATGCCATCAGACGAATTCTAATTCTGTGGGAACTGTTTCAGGATTCCACAGAGGAAGAAGTAGCAGCCGCTGTGGCTGCTAGGGAAGATGAACCAGAAGCTATGGAGGAGGAAAATGCTAGGGAAGATGAACCAGAAGCCACGGAGGAGGAAAATGTAGGAGAAGATTATCATGTTGACCAGGAGGAACCGGAAGAGATGGAGATGGAAGCTGAAGAAGAAGAAGAGGTTGCTCCCCAAGAATAAGTTGAAACCATGGAACCAATGGAAGATGCAGAAGTTGACACAGAAAGGCCCACTAGTACCATGGCCGAGGCTGTCCCACAAGAACCAACCTCTCCTGTGGAACTAGCAGAGCAATTTGATAGCATGATAACCACAGAAGCGGGGTCACAACAGACAGGAGCGGGTGAATTGGTCAATATTGCGACTGGGGGTACCCCACAAGGACCTCCTATCACCATGGAGTCGATGGAGGAGGATAACCTGAATTAAGAAGAGGTCGTGACCACCTCAACCATAGAACCCATGGAAGAAGTGTTGGGAGAACTAGGGCGTGAGGTTGGTGCTGACCCACAAGAACTAGCGTCGACCTCGGGACCGAACATTGAAGATCCCTTTCAGTTCTCTTTTTTCTCCTTTATTCCAAGAGGAGTAAGGCAAACTCGTTCCCTTCAGTGCATAGAATAATATCTTGTCATTCCTCCAATTTTATCACAAAAGCCACAACCGTGAGGGGTGGATGATACTAAAACAGACACATTAGCAGGAGAGCATCTCACAAGGGCACCACCAGTCGCGGTGAGCGTGCAACAAGAGGAAATAGTCGTAGGCGAAGAGGAGGGACCAAGGGAAGTGGTCCCGATGAATGAGCCAATGGAAGAGCCAGGTGAGAAGGTCATAAGACTTCCAGTCAAAGAAAAACATCAGCTACAGTTTAAAGAGACAATGCGGCTTAAGATGGAGGTCAGGAAACTAAGGAAACAGGTACACAAAATGCAGAAGCGGATGAAGAAATACAAGAAGAAATCTAGAGAGTCCAAGGCCATAGGAGTAGAAATAAAGACTCAGACGGACCAGGTAGCCATAACCTCTGTTGCTACTCAAACAGACCCAGTCAAGCGATTGTTTGAAGAACGTGAGCATGCCTTAATGGTCGAAGTGCAGACTTGGAAATCTACTGCGGCTCAATATCAAAACGAGGTCATAAGAACTCAGGAACGAGCCTCCACAACTATTTTTGAATATGTGGAGCGTATAGACATTATGAGATTAAGGCATGCAAAGAAACAACTCAAGATGGAGTAGCTGGAAAAGCAAGTGGCAGAGATGAAAAGTGATAAGGAGAAGATGTTTAATTTGGTGCAAGAGGTGATGGCATGTTGGCCCCCTACTTCTTGTTATTCTTTATTCTTACATGAACGTTTTCTTTTATTCTGCATGGAGAGCATAAAAAACAAGATTAGTTATAAAATAGAAAATGGTGTACAATTCCTCTAAATAATGAGGCACCACGACGTGCCAACTCAACATTTGATGTGTGAATTTTACCTGCATGGGTATCTATTGCACCTGGAAAGAGAATTCAATCCGGTCCCATATGTGGGAGACATTCATTTAAGGGCCCTCACCTCTTACACTTTCAACCAGATCAGCCGGCAGAAGGCTTTTAACACATTTGAATCTAATCAGGTTACAAAGTCGTTTATAGTAAGAGGAGAACTTGAGAGGTCAGTCACCATGTTCACTAAACACAATACCTTTTTGGGAATTTAGGGGAATAGAGACAGAATGTTGAGGACACAAAATTGGTGCCTTGATCTTTGTGTTAAGCAAATAGTCACATTTCATGAAGAGGCCCTTGATTGTTGTCAGAAAAGGTGGATGATGGCACCTACACCTGTCTGGAACAGGGAACCTTTTGGGGCACAAAATTTTTCATGAGTGCTCCCCAGAGTGCCCAGATATGTGGCATGTGTCCGAACATGCGAGGTCCAATGGATGGGACTCTGGTTTCAGTTTCCCACTATTTGGTTGCCAGTAGAAAATTACACTCTAGTGTATATCGTCTCGGAAGATTGGTGGGAAGAAGTCCTCCTTTCGGATGGTTTTAAAGCTCTAGGGATAGAGATGGCCGAAGAAAATGATCTCACCCATTTTCAGGAAGCCAACAGTCAACGAAATCCAGACCTGCGGAGGCGGAAAACTGCATGAGGACATGCAGAAGGCTAGTTGGGGGGAGATGTTGGGCACCAAATCGGGCTATCTTTCTTGTGCATTTCCATTACCTTTTTGACCTTTTTGCACTTATTTACCTATTTTTACTATGCTAAACCTGTAAGGTAAATACCCCTGCCTTATCTATTGGAATATTTTATTAATGACATAAAGTCGTGGAGTTTTTCCTATTCGCATCACTAAAACGAGTGTTTGACTACAGCTTCTAGAGAAAAATAATGAAGGCTTCAGTATCCCATAGTAGATCCACTATTCACATCAATGACCAAGCCATAAGGAGGTCACACAGCTGGAGTCATAGATCCCTGAACCATTCTTGGGAATCTCACTGATCTTGTCTATCTGGTACTGGTGTCATTCCAACTAATGTATATTTTTGGGGATACGGTTACCATGTTTTGGGGAAAGAGGTTGTTATCCCTCTCCATGTATAAAATACATTTTATTCCTGTAACTGGGGATGCCCCCATTGATATTGTAATAATCCTTTTCAGATTTATAGAGCATCATCTATTTTTATGTCTTAATCTTTGTTGTGACTAACGCAGCCCTGATCAGAGATCTGGGCCCGCTCTTCTGATCAGGTGCTGCGTCTTTCTATGTGTATTATTTATTAGTTATGCTTGTTGTTGCAGTGTTTCAATTCTTATGATTGCTTTTCAAAGTTGCAATTAATCTAGTTTCACAGCAATGTTTTGAATCTTAATCGTGAACCCTTGGCCATAACGGATTGTGCTCTTTCCCCTGCATATACCTTGCGCGTTGCCTTGAAATAATACGCACCCAAATTGATAAATTAATGTAGGAAAAAGGGTGAATAAACCATTCATACCTGGACACCAACAAGGACCTGAGCTCGAATTTCATCTTTGAGGCCTCTAATAAAACTTTCCCAGAAGAAGGCATCATACATGACCTCCATTTTGAAAGCCAAGTGTTCAAAGGAATATATAAAGTTTTCCACTGTGTCATATTTCTTAAACATGGTCAAACGACCGAGATAGTGGGTGCCAGTGTCAAAGTGTTCATATAGCTCTGCCACAAACTGTGTCCAAGAAACATACCCTTGGCATGTCTTTTTATTGCATTGCCACCATTGCCAGTGTTCTAGATCCAAATAAAGGACACCATAATGAAGTTTTTCTAGATAATCAATAATGACATGGAAGGAGAAATAATGTTCCATTTGAGTGACCCAACCTGTGGGATATGATCCATCAAATTTGTTCACTTCAACTCAGGGGAGACGGGGGTCATGAGGGAGGGAGTTGGAATGAAGTCCATATTATGGGAAGAGTTCACACCTTCATAGTGGGAAGGTTGTTCAAGGGAGAGAGATCCATGGGACTATTTTAACCACTGGGTGAGGGAGTCCAATTCGCCCTTAACATCAGCCAAGTCATTTAACACTTTGGCCTCAAAGGTTTCCAACCAGGTATTGGTGGAAGCAAGTTCATAGGTTAGTATTTGGATGTATTCTTTGTTATGTTTGGATTCATATTGCAGGTGAATGAATTCTTGGTTGTGAGTGTTGGCCATGGGTGAATGAGGGGCACGTAGGAGGGGAGGGGCACATAGGAGGGGAAGTGGGTCCATGGAAAAATTAGTGAAAATGATATATATGAGTGTGTTCAGTGTGAAAAGAAGAATGCAATGAGATAGGTGTCAAATAAGGGTGTTGGGAAGGGGTTGGGTCCACATGATTTTTTTTTTGAAAATGATAGGTACCACTGTGATTAGGGAGAAGAGAAGAATCTAATGGGATAGGTATCAAATAATGGGGTGGGAAGGACCCATAATTTTATTTTATTTACTCCTATAGAGTTATACTTCGATATGAATATTACAACAGTG
Organism: Picea engelmannii; assembly: GCA_009831015.1. NCBI lineage: Eukaryota > Viridiplantae > Streptophyta > Pinopsida > Pinales > Pinaceae > Picea > Picea engelmannii. The sequence continues at coordinate 260,134 of ML807497.1, read as the reverse complement.
TCGGAATGCCAAAATTATTAATAGGAAAAAAGCAATGTCAAAAGGCCCCAATGTTGAACAAGAGAAATCTTATCAGTTCCTTTTTTGTTTTGTTTCTGTCCCAGGGTTATGGTTTTGTCAGGGTTTCTAGAGAAAAGGGTTTTCCCTATGCTATAAATTTATGATATACATGCGGGGTTGAACAATTGTACTAGGCCCAATATATCAGGGCACCAACTAAGGATTCTAAACTGTACCCTTATCCGTACTACCCGATTACCCAGGTACTAGAGAGTATATTCCCAAGTGTTGTTCTCGGTGGCACTATAGCAGTCATGCAACCAATCAGTTTATCTACATAGGGAGTCATGATATCTAGGACAATCCATATACATGTGATGTTTGATGCACTACCACTCGAAAGGGTACCAACATGGGTTACAAGGGTGGCCAACAATGTTCACTTAAGTACCACTTGTAGTTCCTACGTGTATGTTTCCCCTACCATGGATTTATGTGTTGAACGATAGATCTTTGTAGACTAAACATGTCATAATACGTCTCTAACCTGGAAGAAAAATGTACCCACTATTCTTTCCAAGGAAAGTGCTCTAATACTACTTGTTAGGTACCATATCTATTTTAATAGCATAAGAAGAAATATTGGAGTGAATAACAACAAATCAACAACATAAAATAGAAATACTACAGAGAATAATAGTGGAACAGAAAAATAGATGGATCCACAACACTAGAATAATACCTTTATTGATAGGAAAAAAATTGCACTTGCCTCTTCGAGGGGGAAACTTCCAACAGAGGAGAGCTCTATTACAATAATTCTCCAGACAAATTCCTCGCATACCTTCTACTCTTATTTATACTAATTCTATCTTCTAAAGAACATTCTAGAGGAAGATATTTCTAGACGTGAAAGCTTCTATTGGTTCTTGTTACATTGACTTGTTCATATTTATTAAATAGGCCTTATTAACTAGTATCTATCTTTATTACATGGAAAATATATTATTCTACCTATGTGAGAGGTTAGGGGGTTAGGTCCCTAACAATGCATATAGATGATATTTTGAAGAAGGGGTATATATGCCCAAGTGTATCCACTTGGGGAGCCCCAATTATTTTTGTGAAGAAAAAATATGGAACCTTAAGGCCATGTATTAATTTCATACAATTGAATAAGATCATTATAAAGAAACAATATCCTTTTCCAAGGATTGATTATATATTTTATAAGTTGAAAGGTGCAAGGATATTTTACAGGATTCACTTGAGATAAAGATATCATCAAGTGAGCATAAAAGAAAAAAATATCAACAAAAAAGATCATAACAAGGTATGAGAATTATGAATTCATGGTAGTGCCATTTGGACTATCTAATGCCCCAAATTGTTTTATGTGTCTGATGAATGGAGTGTTTAGGGAGTACCTGGACAAGTTTGTAATTTTTTTCTTAGATGATATTCTCATCTACTCTAAGTCTGAAGAGGAGCATAAGGAGCATCTAAGAATGGTGATAAAGGTTTTGAGGGAGCATAATTGTATGCCAAGCTAATTAAGTGCATCTTTTATCAAAAGAAGATCTACTACTTGGGGAATATTATTTCAGCAAATGGGATAACAATTGATCCTGAGAAAATAGAGGCCAATAAAGGGTGGTCGGTGCCAAGAAATGTGAGGGAGGTCATATCATTTATGGGTCTTGTGGGTTATTACCAAAGATTCATAAAACAGTTTTCAAATATTGCAAACCCAATCACTTCTTCGCAAAAGAAAGGAGTGAAATCTGAGTGGACTCCAAAATGTGAAGACATTTTTCAGCAATTGAAAATCATTTTGACAAGTGCGCCCATATAAAATATTGTAGATCCAAACGAATGCTTTGTGGTGTGCACAAATGCATGCAAGGAAGGGCTTGATGGAGTCCTCAGTAAAAAATATCATGTGGTATGTTTTGAATATAAAAAACTTAAGGAGCGTGAGAGAAATTATGCAACTCATGATCTAGAGCTAGCAACCATTGTATACACATTGAAAATGTGGAGGAATAACCTCATAGGGAAGAGGTTTGAGCTAAGAAAAAACCACTTTGGTATGAAACATTTATTTGTATAGCCAACATTAAATGTCAGGAAAACTAGATGGATGGAGTTTCTTAGTTAGTTTGGTTTAAGCACTTAGCAGAAGAGCCCATGAAGTGCATGTTTCATCCATGAGAATGTACATGACATATTTAAGAGATAAAATTCTTGAAGAAACAAATTTGTATCAACTTTATTCATAAATAAAAGAAAACTTACATCAAATAAATTTACAGCAGAAATTTAAAAATTATGAATTGAAAGAGGACAGGATCCTCTTATACAAGGAAAGGGTGTATGTGAAAAATTCCATGGAGCTGAAAAATATAGTGTTGAGGGAAATCGAAAATGTTCCATATGATGGGAACCCAGGATATTAAAAATCCATTACAACTGTAAGGAGCTAATATTTTTGGCTGGAAATGAAGAAAAAATTAGCTAACTACATAACCAAGTGTCTAGAGTGTCAATAGGTAAAGATAGAGCACATACATCCAACGATATTTTTGCAACCATTTTCCATTCTAGGATGGAAGTGGGAAGTGGTTACAACATATTTTATTCCAAATCTTCGTAGGACAATGAAGTAGCAAAACTCCATCATGGTGGTGGTGGAAAAACTGACTAAGGCAACACATTTTATTCCAGTGAAGACACCACATAAGGAAACACACATTGTAGAGATTGTCAGGCTGCTAAATTGTAGCTTTTAAGTGTCCTGAATCACTAAATTGTCAAACCAGGGTTGGTATACTTCGAGCTGATACACAGTATGTGCAGGCAAGCGTCTAGTCTTTATTCGAATGCTATCCTAAAAATAAAGCA
>ML807497.1:237296-257130 GCA_009831015.1 Picea engelmannii | reverse complement strand
ATTAAAATGCATAATAATCACTTGAATTTCAAAGATACCTTAGGTGACCCCTTTGGTGGTAAAGGGATGTTGATTACATCAAAAGGAGGTCAAAAAGGGTGATACTGGCATATAGTTGGAGGTCAATGGTACGTAGTATGGGCAAAGAACATAGTCAAAACCGGGGACCAACAGAGATTTACATGAAAGAAGTTTCCAAACTACATGGATTTCCTAAGGAAATAGTTTCAGACAGAGATTCCAAGTTTACATTCAAATTTTGCCAAAGTTTGTTGAAATTATTTGGGACAAATTTGAATCTTAGTAGAACATATCACCTAGAGTCAGATGTGAAAACAAAGAGGACCAATATGATAATTGAATACATGTTCAGAATGTATGTGATGGAACAACCATCAAAATGGGAAGACTATATCCACTTAGTGGAGTTTTTTTATAATATTGGGTATCAATTCTCATTTATAATGATCCCATTTGAATCTTTGTATGGAAAAAAGTGTAACACACCAGTGAGTTGGGATAACCTAGCAGACAGAGCCATGATTGGGCCATATTTGTTAAACGAGATGGAAGAGAAGATGGCAAGGATTGGGAATACTTTAAAGGCTTCCCGAGACATGAAGAAGTGTTATGCAGACAATAACAAAATTTTTATAGACTTTAAAGTGTGGGAACATTTTTTCCTAAAAGTTAAAGAAAAAATAAGTTTGATAAGGTTGGGTTGTTTCTCGAAATTGGAGCAAGATATTGTGGGGCTTTTTAAATATTAGAAAATATAGTGCCAGTTGCATACATGATAGCATTTCCTACATCCATGAGAGTGCATAATGTATTTCATTTTTCATTATTAAATAAATATTTGAACCTAATCACATAATTGATTAGACTGTGATTCAGGTGGAACATAAAGGGGATTTTCGGGTGGAACTAGTACGCATCCTCGACCGGAAAGTCAAAGTTCTCAAGAACAAATCCATAGGGATGGTAAAGGTTCAATAGACCTACTACGGTCCTAAATATGCTACATGGGAGCATGAATAAAATATGCGGGAAGAATACCCACAATGTTTTTGTAATATTGAAGAAAATAGAGGTTGAAAATGCAAGACTCCATTTTGGGCAACAAGTTACCAGAGTCATATCTCTAAAATTATTGATTGCCTATGTTGATAGCCATGATAAAATAATGGTGCAGCCTGATGGAATGAAGGCATTAAAGGGGACACATTCCTTGGGTCAACAGTTGAGAAGAACGAGAGATTATGGTTGGGATTGTTGTTGGAGGGTAAAAATTTGCAGAAATTTGTTTTTATTTTATAAACATTGTAATGTAAATTTTTATATGTTTTTGGCATGGTACAGTGCATCGAGAACGATGAAAAATTGTAGGGGAGAGGGAAATGTAACATCCCCAGTATAATCCCCAGTTTCACTAATGAATAAGGTATATATAGATGTGGCTATGACCAATCAATGTAAATGTGAAATGTATTTTCTTAATTGTAAATAAATATATTGTAATACCAGTAGCTAGGATGTATAAAAATATGGGGAATGATTAATCCACAAGAGAGGGGGAATACCTAGAGAGTTACCAATAGGGGTCCAAAGGGAAATAATTTATGGGTATTAATTCAAACCCACATTTCTGAATTTTATTATTATTTGGGGAAAACTTCAAATTTCGGGTTGAGTGTATGAGAGTCCAATCATTGAATATCTATCATAGGGTGGGTCTAAGAGTCACATCCTAGAGTTATTGGAGAAAATGGGGCTGAAGTACAATTAACATTGGGAAAAGTGAGTAATCAACTATCTTGGGGAAAGAGAGGAAATTCATATGGGTAGTAACAGACAATTTTGGACATGAAGTTTTTACATGAACATAAGGAGAAAATAGGGAAGATGAGCTTGGGAGATGGAACAACAAGGCTAGGTGAATTTTGGAGAATTATAAAGCACATTGGAGAACAATTGGAGTTGGATATTTAAGAGCCAAGTTTTCATGCCTGAAGAGTGAACACCTGGGTGATTTAGGTGGATATTAGTGGCCACCCACCTATTCCAACTATCTCCTCTTGACAGTTGTTAGTTCAACACAATATTCAATAAGTATTTGTAATTGTGGGTTATATACTTTCAAGGTTCTCTGAATCCCTACACAGATTCTAGGTGGATATTGGTGGTCACCCACCTAATCCAACTGGCTTATTTTTGAATTTTTCATGTCAGTACATCTTTTTGTACTTCCAGGGTTGTTTTGGGGCCCTAAACAATGAGTTTTTGGCTTGCCATAGTCAAATTGTAGACAAAGTCAAATTTTTACATCATAATGTGTATTGCTCTAAAATACCTTTCTAATGGGCTATCACGCACCTAAAATGGAGGTCGTATGAAAAAGGTAGGACCCCGAGAAGTTGAGGTACCAACTTACCCATGAGGGTCCACATAACGTTTGGCGTTTCATCTCCTAGGGTTAGGTTTTTGGAAGTCTAGGGTTTTGGAATTCATGAGTAATGTTAAAAAGGCCTATGGACCCTCATTGTAATCATTCTTCTCATACGAATGCGCATAGCATCCACATATCTTCTCATAGATAGTGTAACACCCCAGGTTGTGAACCCCCATTTTAAATAATGTATTGTTACAATGCTGAGAGGCCTGAGTGCCCAAACAATTATTTAAAGGGCGAGTATGCCCAAGAAATGCAATGCTTTGATCATTATTAATAATATAAACCTCATTGGCTACTAGACAGACAAGGACTAGAGTTATAGGGGGATATGATTCCACAAGATAGAGGGCTTGAGAGGCCAAATGTTTATTCCTCATTAATTACCTTTTTTCCTAAAGGGGGGAATTGGTTACGTGAGCTTATTGGGGAGACCAAGAGGTTCTTGATTTCCCCATGAACATAATTAAACCCACCCCTTGGATTGTCTCTCTGTCACCTTTGTGTTACCTCATTCTTACCCTCATGCACTCCCATGCACTTACCTACCTCCTCCATCCATCCTCACCTGCGTAGTGGTCTTGAGAAGGGTGAGCGAACTACGAAATAATTAGCCATGGGATAGTTGGTTGTAGTGGTCGCTGGTGTGATCCATTCATGCCTTGAGGCCTACATGTCTGAGATGCAGTGGCATGTGTCCAACATGGCTCACAACTGCGAGTCCTGAGAGTTCCAGCATTGAGATTCTGGACCAGTTGCACTGGAGGCTCTAATAAGGAGAAGGACTACCTAAGGGACTGCATGGCAGAGAAAGGTGGAGGTCCATTCTCTCAAGTGGTGAAATCTGGGTAGAAGAGAGTTGGGTACTTGGATTGTTGTGAGTGTTGGGAAGCCTGTGAGAGCTTGAGAGTTGAATTATTTGGGAAGCCAAGTTCACTCTGGAATCGTCCTTGTGTATTCATAGCCCTGGCTCGGATGTGATGTTGTTGTTGAGATTTGGAGCAGTATTGTCTATGGTTGGGTGGAACATCCTTGGTTCTCATCCAGTTGGCGTCATCTTTCATAAAGATAAGTTCTCTCCATTGTGATATTATTATCTATGTATGAATTTTTTTTTTGTTGTATATTTAATTATCGTTAATTGAATCTTTAGAACATGCATCTTTGTTGGACATTACTGTGCATGTCGTTAATTCTCTTATCTTATGCATCTTTAATAAATAAACAAGGTATTAGTATGAGAAATAAGTTTGAGGGTGGGATTGAAGGTAACATACCCTGGCCTGTGGTTGGCGGGGTATGTTACCGATTGTATAAGAGCCTTAGGTTGAAACACCGGGCTGGTATGGGCCGGGTCTGTTGGTCAGAGTCTCATGGTTGAGATCGAACTCTGACCGTGAAATTGAAAATTTCAGGAGGAATAGCATTGTAGAAGCTATGCAGGAGATGGAACGTCATAGATCCTTTGTAAGGGCTTGAAGGATCGTGACCATTCCTTTTTAATTTGAGAGTGATCACCACTATAGGATCAGGAGAGATCTAGGATTGTTGGATCGGAGGACAGGTGAACAGGGGTCGTCTGATAAAAAGGAAGCAAGGTTAAGGTTACGACCATCGGATCCCATTAGAGAGAGAGATCAATGGCCAATAGGCATTGCAGGGAACTGAGTTACATGGGAGTTAATTTCCCAAGGCGGTCCCACAATGCAAACCACGGTTTTTCCAAGGGGTTATGTGTTAGCGTCAAGAGAATTACGAGGTGAAAAATGGGTTACTCCAAACTGTCGATGCGCTCGTCGCAAATTGAAAGGCATGCACTGATGTGACATGTTAGTGCTCGAGTGATGAACCTTCGAATAGTCAAAGTAGTTGGGAACCATCGATATATAGGAGGACACGCATCCACCAATCACATGCTCCCGATAAAACACTCTTGGAAAAAGTTAGCGAGGAGGCGGTTTGAAGTTTGAGACTTCCAAAACCCGAAGACCCAAAAGGATCTCGGTCATCGATCTGCCAAGAGCCACTCATCGCTAGATCCAGGACTTTGGATAAAATCCAGTAGGGCTAGATAGATTTTGAATTTTGAGATCCTAGAGTCCAGAGTCTTGAGGGAATTGTAGTCATCGATCCGTGGGAGACACACGTCAGAATATCGTGAGCTTTGGAAAAAAAAATATTTCTTAGGAAAAAGGTTGAAGTTTGAGATCTCCGAAGTCTGGAGCCCTAAAGTAAAACATAGTCGTCAAATTGAGGAGGACATGTGCAGAAGATCCGTGAACTTTGGGTGAAGACCCGAAGTGAATCTTAGTCGTTCGATCTAGGAGGACACATGGCGACAGATTGTCCAATTCGGGAATTCAGGGTTCAGGAGAATTGGAAGTGTGCTAGTATGAAAACACCTGAAGTCCCGAAGACCGAAGAGCCAAAGTGGTGGGGAATGATGACGTCACCTGGAGGTGATGTGGACCCCAGAATTATGAAGTGATGTAGCTTGTAAACATCACCTGGGATGACATGGAGACATGGGATGTGTGCCACGTGTCAGTAAGATTTGAGCATTTGGAATATTGAAAAGTCGATTAGAACGTGACAAGTGTCACCCGCCTGATTGGGCCATGTGTCCGCTTCCATCATTTTTCCACGTGGTGACAGATCGTGCAGTCCAGACACTGGGCACTCCAGAGGGGAAAGATGTGACAATTTGCATTGGTTCAAAAACTCTCGAAGGCCGGAGTACATACCAACCGTTGATTCCAGAAGACACACATCGAAGGATCGTCGACTTTGGGTGAAAGAACTCTGGGAGAAAGTGTAGGAGGGAAGTTTGAAACTTCCGAAGCCCGAAGAGCCGAAGTGATTCACAGTCGTCGATCTGTGGGAATACACGCATTGGAAAATCATGAACTCTAGGTAAAAGTGTTCTAGGAGGAGGCAAGCGAGAAAAGTTGAGACCCCCGAAGAGGGCAGTCCTGAAGTGGTTCTCGATTGTTGATCGTAAAGGATGACGAGGATCATTGATCCGATCCTGGCTAAAAGTTTTGAAGTCCTGAAGCTCTGGACAAGTGCTTTTTCAGCTAAGTGTAGGGACATGGCCGTGGTCATATGCAGATTGAGAGATGAAGGATTGAGGGCTAAGGGTTGAATTGGTTTCCTTCGAGACAGAAAGGTGCTAAGGAAGGATTTAGCCACGGTTTCTAGTCATGGTCACCTAGGAAGGTGGTTTGAATGAAGCACATGCGTAGGATGAAATTCTGTGTCAGCCAAGGATAACATGACACTGTTATTTTCGGAGAATGGGGAGATGGTATCTATGAACAAAAATAAATAAAGAGACCTGTAGCAGGGTTTGGAAATTTTGTTTATCATATGCATAATTCTAACAAAATGGCCGCTTGCACATTTTGCAGAATTAAGGGGATTAAGCACATCAGCTCAATATGTGTATTAAGGAAATGGAAGAAGGAGAGGAAGCCTCTAGTCATGATAAGGAGGTCGAAGGCCAAAACACCAGAGTTGGTAATGCAGAGACAGAGTCCAATTAACGCAAGGGAAAAGGAGAGTAGGAAACATTAATAGAAATGGTAAGAAGCTTGAATATGGAAGTGCAGAGCTACAAAGAAGACAACGAGAGACTGATGAGAGAGAAAAATCATATAAATGCTCAAGTGTTGCAGATCTTGAATCAGTTGCAGAGGCAAATGAAGAAGGGATCAAACTTGAGACAAGAGGAAGAAGGCAAGTGCCATGAAAGAAGGGATGATCATGGAAGAGTTGGTTATTCCAGAAATTCTAGCAGAGCTCGTGGACACCACTCACCTCCTTACTCAGAAATAATTTTTTATGCATCATATGATCCCATAAATACTCCTGAGGTGTCTCCTGTCAGACACCAAAGAAGGAAACAAGAGGTATATAGTTTGCAAGGAGAGATGAGGAACCTCAAGCCACCTTCCTTCGATGGTGAAAGAGAAAGGGAAGATGATGTTGAAGCATGGTTTCTTGGGCTCCAGAGATATTTTCAGTTGCATAACTATTCATCAAACCTGGAAGCCGGGATTTCCACCTACCATTTACATGGGAAAGTTGCAGTGTGGTGGGACCAACTGAAGCAAGTGGAGCATGTTAATGAAAGTAGGATCACTTGGAAACATTTCAAGAAGTACTTCTAGAAGTACCTCTCAGAGCATTTCTATGACAAGAAAATGTAGGAGTTCTTTGAACTCAGGTTGGGAAGAATGACTATGGCAGAGTACGAGAAGAAGTTCTTGGGATTCGTAAAATATGTCAGGTTCATTGATGACAATAAAGTGAAAATATAGATATTTATAAGTGGATTAACAATCTTTTATAAGGAAAAGATCAAGTATGATGAACCCAAGACCTTAACTGAGGCCATCAGGAAGGCTAAATAATTGTATGAGAAAGGCTAGGGAAGAGAATCCCTACAAAAATCATGGAAGGACAAGAAGAATGTGAAGTTTGATCAGAGGAGGAAAGGATTCAAACCTCTATTCAATAGGAATGAGCCTAATAGAAATCATCAAGATCAATATGCTAAGGGAGATTTCAAGAAGGAATATTCCTTGGGAAAAAGGGGAAGACCACCAATACAATGTTAGGGATGCAAGGAAGATCACCTGTACAAGGATTTCCCACATAGAAAAGATAGAGTGAAGACTGTGCACAACATCCAAGAGGCTACGACAATCAAAGATATTGGAAGAATCTATGCAGCTTTAAATGATCGACAAGCAAAGTACCAATCCAATATGAACGAGGTGGAAGGTAAGATCATAAATCAACTTGTTGCTATTTTGATTGATTCAGGAGCAAGTCATTGCTACATTGATCCTAAAATATTGGATAGATTACATTTGGAGAAAAGTAAACTTGGAAAAGAAATTTTGGTTCAGTTAGCCACTGGAACCAAAAGAAGAATCCAAGATATGGTCAGAAGTTGTTCCATAAGTCTTAATGGTGTGAATACTAGTACTGATCTAAATATCATACCATTGGGTTCTTATGATGTTCTTATTGGGATGGATTGGTTGAACAAGCATCATGTTGTCCTAGATTGTCATAAAAAGACATTTACATGTATTGAGGGAAATGGAAAACAGAGCACTATGAAAGGAGTTCCAAGACCCATCTCTATACAGAAGATTTCAGCCTTACAACTGAATATATGTTTTAGAAAAGGATGTCAATTGTATGCAGCTCATGTGGAAGATCCAGATAATATGAAGGGGACAAGCCTTGAAGATTTCTCGGTACTACAGGAATTTGAGGATGTGTTCCAAGAAATACGCGGATTTCCACCAAGAAGGGAGATAGATTTCTCAATTGATTTAGTGCCAAGAGTTGCCCCAGTGTCAAAAACACCTTACAGAATGAGCACACCAGAGTTAAAAGAATTACAAATGCAGTTAAAGGAATTGTTGAAGAAAGGGTACATACATCCAAGTGTTTTACCTCGGGGAGCACCAATACTTTTTGTCAAAAAGAAGGATGGAACCTTGAGGTTGTGTATTGACTTCCGACAACTGAAAAAGTACACTATAAATAACAAGTATCCGCTACCCCAAATTGATGACCTCTTTGATCAACTAAGAGGAGGAAAGATATTTTCAAAGATTGACCTGAGGGCAGGATACCATCAGGTAAGAATCAAGGAAGAAGACATTCATAAGACAACCTTTAGGACCAAGTATGGGCATTATGAATTTGTAGTGGTGCCATTTGGATTGACCAATGCACCAACTGTCTTCATGTGCTCAATGAATGACATATTCAAAAATTATTTGGACAAGTTTGTCATAGTATTCCTGGATGAAATATCTATTCTAAGTCTGAAGAGGAGCATGAACATAATTTAATATTGGTATTGCAAGTACTGAGAGAACATCATTTGTATGCCAAGTTGAGTAAGTGTCATTTTTATCAAAAGCAGATCCATTACTCAGGACACATTATTTCAAAGAAGGGCATAGCAGTAGATCCAGAGAAGATCAAATCCATTAGAGGGTGGCCAACACCCATAAACGTGTCAGACGTTAAATATTTTATGGGATTAGTTGGCTACTACAGAAGGTTCATAGTAGGGTTCTCTAAGATTTCTCATCCCATCACTTCTTTGCAAAAGAAGGGAACTAAATTTGAATGGACACTCAAGTGTGAAAAGAATTTTAATATGTTGAAGGAATTACTTACTAGTGCACCTGTGTTAAAGATTGCTGACCCAAATGAAAGTTTTGTGGTATGTACAAATGCTTGTAAGGAAGGACTTAGGGGATTCCTCATGCAAAATGGACATGTCATTGGATATGAGTCCAGAAAGCTTAAGGAACATGAGAGGAACTATGCCACACATGAATTGGAACTTGCTGCCATTTTTTATGCCTTGAGAATGTGGAAGCATTATCTCATGGGGAATAAATTCGAATTAAGAACATACCACATTGGTCTGAAGAATCTTTTTGAATAACCAACCTTGAATGCCAGGAAAACAAGATGGTTGGAATTTTTAAGTGAGTATGACTTCGATATCAAGAATATCAAGGGGAAGGAGAATAAATTTGTCGATGCACTTAGTAGGAGAGTGCATCTCATGCATGCTACTGCTACCAATATGCATCGGTCAAACTTGAATAACATAATTTTAGATGGTCTTGGTACAAACCAGTATTACCTATAGGTAAAAGAAATCTTATAGCAAGGAGATGTACAACAAATAATAAAGGAGTATGAGATAAAGGAAGATGAATTGCTCATGCATAAAAATAGAATCTATGTTCATAGTTATGAAGAACTGAGGAATGTGTTACTGAAGGAAATGCATGATGTTCCTTATGCTGGACATCCCGATTACTAGAAAACAATTACAGCAGTAAGAAATCCAGTTCTTTTGGCCGGGAATGAATAAGGATGTTTTTTATTACATCGCTCGATGTATGGAATGTTAGAAGGTGAAGGTTGAGCATAGGCACCCAACGGGTTTGCTACAACCATTTCCAATTCCAAAGAAGAAACGAGAAGTGATCACCATGGATTTCATCACATGATTACCCAAAACTAATAAGCAACATGATTCAATCATGGTGGTGGTTGACAAATTAACAAAGACTGCTAATTTTGTACCTGTGAAGACAACACATACAACGACTAATATTGCAGAAATTTTCATGAAGGAAATTGCTAGGTTGCATGGGATACCTAGGATAATTGTCTCGGACAGAGATACAAAGTTTACCTAAAACTTCTGGAGGGGATTGTTTAAATGATTTGGCACAAATCTAAACTTTGGCACAACATATCAGCCCCATACAGATGGGAAAACATAGAGAGTCAATCGAATAATTGAAGACATGATGAGAATGTATGTGATGGATAAGCCATCTAAGTGGGAAGATTACTTACACTTGGTTGATTTTTCATATAGCAATGGGTATCAAGATTCATTGAGAATGAGCCCATTTGAAGCCTTGTATGGTAGGAAATGCAATACTCCAGTGAGTTGGGAAAACCCAACAGATGGAGTGGTACTTGGGCCGGAGTTTCTCAAGGACATGGAAGACCAGGTAGTCAAGATTAAGAAGGATTTAAAGGTAGCTCAGGATAGACAGAAAGTTTATGCAGACAAGAACATGAAAACTAGAGAATTTAAATTAGGGGAGCATGTACTTTTGAAAGTGAAGCCTGAGAAAATTTCTTTGAAATTGGGTAGTTGTACAAAGATGGCAGACAAATTCTTTGGTCCATTTGAAATATTGGATAGAATAGGGACAGTTGCATACATGCTTGCATTACCATATTCCATGAATGTTCATAATGTATTTCACGTATCTTTAATAAATAAATATGTACATGATCCTAACCATGTTATTGATTGGCATCTGATTCACGTAGAGAGGGAGGGATACTTTTAGGTTCAAACGGCACGGGTATTGGACATAAAGGTAAAAATGCTCTGAAATCGAGTTATAGAGATGGTAAAAGTTTAGTGGACCTACTACGGTCCTGAATATGCTACCTAGGAGCATGAAGATGCCATGCGGGCAAAGATCCTACATCTTTTTGAATAAATTTGAGATTTTGATCTCTATTTTGTATATGCACTGAGGACAGTTCCAAAATAAGGGGGAGGGGATGTAACACCCTAGGTTGTGAACCCCCATTTTAAATAATGTATTATTACATTGTTGAGAGGCCTGAGTGCCAAAACAATTATTTAAAGGGCCAGTATGCCCAATAAATGTAATTCTTTGATCATTATTAATAATAAACACATCGTTGGTTGCTAGACGAACAAGGACTAGAGTTATAGGGGGCTATGATTCCATAAGAGAGGGGGTTTGAGAGGCTAAATGTTTATTCCTGATTAATTACCTTTTTTCCTAAAGGGGGGAATCGATTACGTGAGCTTCTTGGGGAGGCTAGGATGTTCTTGATTTCCACATGAACATACTTAAACCCGCCCCTGGTCCGATTGTGGGGTTGGTCATTAGATTGTCTACTATGTCACCTTTGTGTTACCTAATTCTTACCCTCACACACTCCCGTGCACTTACCTACCTCCTCCATCCATCCTCACCTGCGTAGTGGTCTCAGGAAGGGGGACCGAACTACGAAATAATTAGCCATAGGATAGTTGGTTGTAGTGGTCGCTGGTGTGATCCAGTCGTGCCTTGAGGCCTGCATGTATGAGATGCAATGGCCTGTGTCTAGCATGGCTCACACGTGCAAGTCCTGATTGTTCCAGCATTGATATTATAGACCAGTTGTGTTGGAGGCCAGAATAAGGAGAAGGACTACCTGAGGGATTGTGTGGTAGAGAAAGGTGGAGGTTCATTCTCTCGGGTGGTGCAAGCTAGGTAGAAGATAGCTGGGTACTTGGATTGTTGTGAGTGTTTGGAATCCTATGAGAGATTGAGATATGACTGGTCTGGGAAGCCAAGTTCACTCTGGAACCATCCTTGTGGATTCATAGCCCTGGCTCAGGGGTAACGTTGTTGTTGAGATTCAGAGCAGTAGTGTCTATGGTTGGATGGAATGTCCTTGGTCTACAACTAGTTGGTGTCATCTTTCATAAAGATAATTGCCCTCTATTGTCATATTATTATCTGTGTATTAATGTTTTTCCACTGTATATTTAATTATCATTAATTGAATCTTTAGAACATGCATTTTGGCTGGATATTACTGTGCATGTCATTAATTCTCTTATATTATGCATCTTTAATAAATAAAGAAGGTATCAGTATGAGAAAGAAGTATGAGGGTGGGATTGGAAGTAGCATACCATGGCCTATGGCTGGCAGGGTATGTTACATATAGCTACCACCATTCGAGCAAGTTGTTTTTAGTTCTACAGTTTTACAGTTTCAACCCATTTTATTTATTCAATAGAAGTTATTGTTCACTGGATATATTTTGTAGTTCTTTGTATCTCTGTATTATTATTACTTTCGGTAGAAAATTGTACAGGATACTAGAGGTAGTGCTGCCTACCGCTATTTATTTAATCTCTGCTAAGTAATGTAGTAAGGTCATTTCACAAACCAGGAATTTCATCTTCTTTGTGATCCATGCTCGCAGTAAGTAGAAGGTCCCTGCCACATCTGTGACCTCTACGCAAAGCCTCTCTTTGCAGAAGAAGCAAGTGGATGGGATTGTGGAAGAGTACAGAGACATCTTCTCCTCACCCACCGAGGTACCAATGCACTACCAAATCAAGCATCCAATTGATCTAACCCCCGACGCATTGTTCCCTAATGGACCAGTATATCATCACTCGTTGACGAAAACTAATGAAATGAAGCACCAGATCCAAGATCTTCTTCAAAAGGGGAACATCTGACCTATCTCCTCCCCTTGCAGAAGTCTGATTGTGATGGTGCATAAGAAAGATGGACCTGGAGGACTTGCATTGATTACAAAGAATTAAACAAAATCACAGTACGAAATCAGTATCTAATTCCCCGAATTGATGACCTTCTTGACCAAATCACGGGGGAAAATTTCTTCAACAAGATTGACCTAAAGTCTGGCTACCACCAGGTTCCCATCGAACCAACTAATGTATGGAAGACAACTTTCAAATATAAAAAAGGTGTCCTTGAATGGTTGGTCATGCCTTTTGGATTAACAAATGCACCAACAACTTTCATAATATTGATGGATGATGTATTGAGATCCTTCACAAATTATTTTGTGGTGGTATATATGGATGACATCCTCATCTTCAGTAGAACTTGGGAGGAGCACATGCAGCATATTCAACAGGTTTTTGGCACTCTGCGACAACACAAGCTATATGCCAACTTGGAAAATTTCTCCTTTGGCATGAACAAGGTCCAGTACTTGGGCTACACTTTTTATGATCATGGGGTATATATGGATCTAGCTAAGATCCAATTCATTCGTGACTAGCCAACCCCGAACACACTAACTGAGCTTCAGAGCTTATTGGGACTTGCTAACTTCTACCGAAGGTTCATGTTGGGATTCTCCCATATTGCATGGGCCCTCAGCTAAGTAACCAAGGGTGGTGGGAAGGAAACTTTTACACGGGGGAAGGAACAAAAACAAGCATTTGATGATATGAAGCATCTCTTGTGCTCAACTCCAGTACTCTCCTTACATGATCTGCAACAACCATTCAAGATTGAGACTAATGCCTCTAACTATGTTGTAGGTGCAGTTCTCACTCAACATGGTCATCCAGTAGAATACCATAGTGAGACACTCTCATATATTGTCAAGAAATACCCCACCTATGACAAAGAAATGTATTCCAATGTGAAAGCCTGCCATCAATGGAAACATTATATTCTGGGAAAGGAGGCAATCATCCAAACTAAACAGAAGCCTTTGTAGTTCATAAAGATAGAGGGGAAGTTGCATAATGACCACCATCAAAAGTGGTCTACATACCTACAATAATTCCATCTCAAAATCAAGTATAAAACAGGGAAAACAAATCATGTCGTTGAGTGCCTCAGTCGCCCTCCCATTTTTTCACTCACCATGGTGCTCCATTCTTGTGGGCATGAGGCATCTAAGTGGATCAAACTTTATCAGCGTGACCCTAACTTCACCACCACCTATCAGCTCTAGGGTACAGGAGCGAATGTCACCGATTTTCACATCCATGATGGACTGTTATTCCATATGGGCCACCTATATGTTCCCACAAGTGAGCGTGCAAATATAATATAGGAGGATCACTACAGCATGATGGCAGGACATTTTGGTGTGGAGAAAACTGTGGCCATTCTACATAAACCTTTTTATTGGCCAAAACTTCGACAATACATCAACAAGTATATCACATATTGTAATGTTTGTGCCATTACCAATCTATCCATCAAGAATCAAAGCTTATACACCCCTCTTCCTACTCTTGATAGGCCTTGGGAATCCATCTCGATGGATTACATGTTTGGCCTTCCATCCACCAAGAATGAAAATGATTTTGTATTTATGGTGGTTGATCGGTTTTCGAAGATGGCCATTATCACATCCTACAAGAACAACATCGCAGTGACAGATATTTCCAAGCTCTTCCTCGAATGGGTGTGGGTCCATTTTGGGATACCAAATACCATCATCTTAGATCAAGACAACAAGTTCCTCAGCATATTTTGGCCGAGTCTCTGGTCACTTTTGGACACCAAGCTTAATAAATCCACTACTTTCCATCCTCAAACTGATGGCCAGACAACGGGGATGATTTTAAGGATGGAAATGTTTTTTTAAATGTAAAAACCTTGGCTAATCTTACTAATCCTTCATATGCCAAGTATAAATGTTTGGCGATATTTTTGTAAAAATATTCAAATTTATAAGGATTTCATATAGTTTTTGTAAAATTTTGGTGATTTTTAACGTAAAATAATTTTATCCTATAGAATTTGGGTGAATCATTTTTAAAATAGTGAATCTCGTTTTTGGAAAAACCATGCAAAATTAGCCCATGAACAAAATTTAGCCCCTAAAATCATCCATGCCAGACAAAGGTCGTCAATTGGATGATTGTGCACATCCCGCACATGTGAAACTCTAAGAATCTAGGTATGTTAATATCCTGAATAGATCTACAAATATTATCACCACAAATACTGAATACACAATAGATCCACAGAGAAAAATAGAAGAAAAAATACTTTATTATTACCAAACTCTTGAGGTAGGGAAACACCATACAATGGATCCTATTATGGAAGGGTTCGTCTCAAGTTCACTTGCCTCTTCGAGGGGGCATCCTCCTCATGAGCTTCATCTCCAAATACAATACTTCTCTTCATGTCCCTTTACATTGCTTGAACCCCTTTATATAGTGCTACCATCAACTAAGAACATTATAGAGGATGAATCTTCTTGAAGTACAACCTTCTAAGAAGTCCTCTTACATTTATTATATCTAACTACCCATTTATTATATCTAACTACCATAGTGGGCCTTATTTAATAATATAGTGGACCTATTCCACCTTACTATGAATGGCCTCCACTATTATCATTATGGGACCTCTACCCCCCCCACTACCTCTCTAGCTACCTAACAAGGTACATGGGATGAGAGTCTTCCCTATATTCAACATAGCTACAACATGTCTCTCCATAGCTCCATTGACCATAGCCCATTTCAAGTGGGGTTGGGATTCCAACCCTTGGGTCTCATTGATGTTGCACTACCTCTTACAACCACATAGTCATAATCTTCCCATGTTCAGTCTGAGGCCAACAGAGCCACTAGATTCATTGAGAAGATTCAACACATTCTTCAACAAGTCCATGAGATTTTGCAGAAAGCCAATGAAAAGTACAAGAAACATCATGATAAACACTGGGTACCACATCAGTTTCAGGTGGGAGACAAGTTTTGGTTACATTTGTAGAAAGAGAACCTTACAAGACCCCATCAGAAACTCCTCCCACTTCTCTATGGGTCTTACACTATCACCAAGGATGTGGGTAGCAATGATTTTGAGCTCAACACTCCACACTTCCTTTGATTGCACCTAGTGTTCAATCTGGACCTCCTTCGGCCATATTTTCCACCATTATTGGACACCTTATAAATCACAGAACATTTGACACCAACAGATCTCAACCTTGACTGCATGGAACAAGCATCCACTAATCAGATAGTGGATACACATGTCAACGAAACTCGCCAGTAGAGGTTCCAACTTTATCAGGTTGTCAAGGAAAGGAAACTCCTACACCAAGACAAGTGGCTCACCCGGGGCCAAATTCAACATACATTTCCTCACCTAATGGAGGAACTCAACCCAACGGAGACCATTTCTTCCTAAGGGGGGAGGACTTGTCCAGGTGGATATTGGTGGCCACCCACCTATTCCAACTGGCTCCTCTTGATAGTTGTTACTTCAACACATTCTTCAGTAATTCTTTGTAATTGTGGGTTCTACACTTTCGGGGTTGTCTGAAGCCCTACACAGATTCCAGGTGGATATTGGTGGGTGCCCACCTAATCCAACTAGCTTATTTTGGAATTTTTCATGTTAGTACAACTTTATGTACTTCCAGGGCCATTTTGGGGACCTAAATAATGTGTTTTTCACTTGCCATAGTCAAACTGTAGACGAAGTCAGAGTTTGAAAACATAATGTTTAGTTATCGAGAATACATTTCCAGTGGGATATAATGTGCCTAAAACAGAGGTTGTATGCAAAATTTACGACCCCAGGAAGTTGAGGTAACAACTTAACCATAGGGGCCCACATAACTTTTGGCATTTCATCTCCTAGGGTAAGGTTTTTGGATGTCTAGGGTTTTGGAATTCATGAGTAATGTTAAAAATGCCTCTAGAGCCTCATTGTAATCATTTTGATTAGACGGATGCGCATAATAGCCACATCTCTTCTTAGAGACATCTACCACCATTCGAGCAAGTTGTTTTTAGTTCTTTGGTTTTACAGTTTCTACCTATTTTATTTATTCAATAGAATTTATTGTTCACTGGATATATTTTGTTGTTCTCCATATTTATGTGTTATTGTATTCGGTATGTTATTCCTTTCATTCTTCTGATAAATCTAGATCACTAGGTGAGTTGCACTATATCAACAAGTGTTTGTTGTTGGTTTGCTGGTATTTTTTCCTAGCAACAAGTTCCCATCTAAGAGATTCCTAGCTACCTATGCGAGAGAGACCCTGATAAACGAATGGGACTCCCGATAGACTAACATAAATCAAGGAGTGCATTCATTACGTTGGGTAGGTCAAGAGGAAGAGATATGGAGGGAATTCAGGATAGATATAGGAGAAAATCGGTGGCTTGTGTGATATTGAGATATGAGGGACTATGAGAGGAACCCTTATTTTGTGGAATCCTAGCCCTAGCTCGGAGGTGAATTTCTATTGATATTTGGAACAACACATCTATGGTTGGGTGGAAAGTCCTTCCCAAATAGTTGGTTGCACAAATTCTCTTTTAAAGATAAGTGCTTACCCATTTTGTCGAGTTATTCTATTAATGTAATTTTTGTTCATTTACTTCGTAAATGAGAATGGTTTTATATGTTGTTATAGATGCTTTATCAGTTGCATAAATGCTTGTTTATAATGATGTAGTTTCATATAATTATGGGTATCAGAATTTGATTGAAAAATGTGTTTAAATCCTAGCTGGTAAGCTATAATAATTTTTTAACAAAAGTAAATTTCATTTTATGTCTTTTTCTACGTAGTAATGTTCCTTGGTTAAGTTGGGGGACGTTACATGTTTTATTTTTTGTATTGTTCTCTATTTTTTTCATTAAATATATTTCTTGTCTAAGCAAAAAATCAGTAACTAAAGATTATAGAATCTAAAGGAATTTCTCCTTCATAGTGTATATTTCAATTTATTTATCATATATGTTGTGGAAAACTATTCTAGTGGAATATATGTCGCAGTTTACATACCATATTGGTATCAGAGCATATTTTCTTGGGGTATTTGTAGAAAGTTGCAGGGATCTAGAAATTGGTTTAAGAATAAATTTGTAGAACCCTAGCCATGGCTATCAAGTATGTTCATAAAAACCCCTGAGATATGGTAGAGGAGATATTTTCAAGGATAGAGGGAAAAATCACTGACATATCTCACAATATGTCCCTCCTCATGTAAAATCTAGAAATAAAGCTCAGACCATTCAGAGAAGTTGAAGGCTCAAACTCAGAGATTGGATTGGATAGGAAATTATGAGATAATGAAGACCCAAAAAATGAGTCATAGAAATAACTTGAAAAAAAGTAGTTGATTTCTAGTGCCATAAACCCTTCATAGTCCCTATTCAATATGGAAGTGAATGTGGACATGAAACCATACCATAGTTATATCGATCCATTAAAACTGAATCATTGGTTGCAACAAATAGAAGTTTATTTTAACATTCACCATATATATGAAGAATACAAGATACAATTTGTTAAGCCCTAATATTGGCTCATTACCCCTTAATTGGGGCATGTTATATTAGTAATGTTATTTTATTTATGTCAAATTTAGGCCATTAGTTGTAATTATACCTCCTAGTCTCCTATATATACCAAGGAGACATTTTCATCTTGAATCATCTTGTACTTGAACATTTAAGTGGGGTAAAAGGAGGTTGCCCCCTCAAAGAGGATTATTATCTAAAATTATCTCTTTTTAAGGCGTTGATTACTTTTTCTGAGGTTTTCTATGCTATATTGATATTTGGTTCTTAACATATGGTATCAGAGCTCAAGGTCTTGGGGTTTCACTGCTACATCTGAGACACCTTGGAATTTTAGCTATAAAACTTTTTCTACAACGTTTCAGAAGGAATGGCTTGTTGGATATTTAGTAGATGGATCAAGGTATGTTGGGTTCAAAATTCATCTCCTGAGGCCTTATACTTTCGAAGATACATCCTGTACAAGATAGGATTCTGGAATCATCCTGAACTGAGTTATTGCGGAATTTTCGCTATAAAATTTGTTTTTGTAAAGTTTCGGACCTTGAAATCTGGAGGCTATTTACATAAATTAGTAAGGTATCTGTGGTAATAATTTTAGCTTCTAGGTCATCTTAAATTTGTATATACACCTTGTGTAAGATAGCGTATCTGACTAGTCCTATTGACTAGTCTCAAGAAGGTGTTCCAGGTAAAACAATCATAACTTCTTCCTAGAGTATAAAAATTGAGTGGGACTTGTTTCATTAGATCATGGACAGAATTTAGTATTTCTAGTGTGAGTTTCAGAATTTTATATCAATTATTTTGTGCGGTTAACGCTATATAAGTGAGATCTCCTGGAAAGGCCAAAAAATCGGCTAGTTGTGGGGAAGTTACCATAAATTCCACTTGGAACATCCAATTTTGATAAGACCTGTTGCATTGCAAAGAAGAAATATCAAAGAACTACATAAAAGAAAGTTTCATACCTAGAAGGGTTGAAACTTGGGAGATACAACATAAGAAATATTGTCTAGAAGAACCACCTCAAAATCAAGGTTCAAAAGTGATACTTGGCCAACATGCCACCCAAAAAGGGAAATTCTACACCAAATAAGCCTCCAGAAAATCCTACTTGGACTCTTGATGAAGGTGAAGAAATGCATAGGGACATAAATGATTTACAAAAGAATATAGTAACAAAATATGAACTACAAGAGATGATGGAGGGTTTAAAAGGCGAGATCATGGAAGTATTGAAAAATTTCGTAACAGAGAAGACACCTGAAAGTGAAAATTCATCCCATGGAATTCATGATGAGGACACAAGGAAGGTGAATCAAGAATGGAGAAACTCCAACTTTAGTTTGAAGATCAACCATGTTCCTAAGATTGATATGAGGACGTTTGATGGAAAGGACCCAATCACATGGATACTTCAGATGGAGCAATTATTTGATCTCCATAATGTGCCACATACAAAAAGGTATGAATTGCTTCTTTATATTTAGAACCTAATAAATTTGTATGGTATCGATGGCTTTATTCTCACAAATCACTCGTCACTTGGACAATTTTCACGGAAGAAATGATAGCACACTATGAGGATACAAGGAGTAATACCTTCTTTAGTCAATTGATAAATCTCAAGGAAAAGGGTTCAGTTACAGAGCACATTGAGAACTTCCAAAGATTGAATATAAAGGTAACCGATATTCCAGATGAGCACTTGATTGATGTATTCATAGGAACTTTAAAGTATAACATTCAACATGAGGTTCACCTTTGGGAACCCAAATCACTGGAGAATGCATTTAAGGTGGCAAGAAATGTTGAAAATAAAAATATGGCTATGGCTACTAGAAGGACCAATCCTAACATCTATAGAGAGAACAATGCTCCTTCTTCTAAAACACCTCAACAATTGGAGGAAAGAAAAGAAAAA
>ML807497.1:209551-226272 GCA_009831015.1 Picea engelmannii | reverse complement strand
TGTAATAAAGGTCAATATTAATAAGGCCTTTCAATAAAATAGAATAAGGTGGATGTAAGAAGACCTAATAGAAGCTTCCACTTCTAGAAGGATCTTCCTCTAGATTCTTCTCTTGATAGACATATTTAGTATAAATAAGGGTCAAGGGTATGAAAACCCTAGCTTGGAGATTATTGTAATAGAGCGCTGCTCGACTGGAGGTTTCCCCCTCGAAGAGGCCCGTGAACATTGCTTTCTGAATCAAAGTGCTATTTATGTTGTTGTTCTTATATCATTTCTATGTTATTGTGGAGATTATGCTGGTTATATTACTGTTATTCTACCATTTCTAGCATTTTATTTATGTTCTGCATATTTATTATATCTGGTATCATGCAAGTGGTATCAGAGCACTTTCCTTGGCAGAAATTGTGGGATTTTTTTTCCAGGGTAGAGATGTATTCTGACATCTTTAAGCCACAGAGATCTGTCGTTAAGCACATAAACCTGCAGTTGATGGATTCATACACGTAGGAAATACAAGTGGTTCTTAAGCGCACATCTATTGGCCACCCTTGTAACCCTTGTTGGTACCCCTTCGAGTGGTAGTGCATCAGACAACACCTGTGTATGGATCAGCCTAGATTTCTTGAAGCCCTCTTTATATAAACTGATCGACTTCCTGACTACTATAGTGCCATCGAGAACAACACTCGGGAAGATACTCTCTAGTACCTGGGTAGTCGGGTAGTACGGCTAAGGGTACGGTGTATCCTCCTTAGTTAGTGCCCTGAGATATTGGGCCGAGTACTACTATTGGACCCCGCACGTATATCAGAGAGCTATAGCACAGGGCAAACCCTTGTCTGTAGAACCCTTGAATACCTAACCCTTGGGGGACAGAAACATAAACAAATTAAAATAGACAAGATCTATTGTTGTGCAACTGTGTTTGGGTTGCCAAGTAAATACACATTTCTTTCTGTTTAAGCATTTGGGNAAAAAAAAAAAAAAAAGTATGGAAATTTTTTCACCATTATTTAAGACCTATTCCATTGGATTCATCTCTTTGCCCTTATCACATTCATCCATATCATTTTTTGGAAAAAAAAATTGACCCCGCCCGCCCATTTTCAGTTCACCCATCCTCATGGCCCATACCCGTAGCCAAAATCTAGAAACTCTCTTCAACACCTTGCAATCTGGTTTCCTCGAGACCCAAAAAGAAGTGAAACAACTCAGTGCTACTATTGTCTCCATCGATTCATCCATCAATACAACCATAAATACAACCATGTAGTTCTCAATGGAGGAAGTCAAACAAGAACTGACCACCCATCTTGAATCTGTCTTTGCATCACTTTGCACCAAACTGAAGATCCCCATAGATGAACCTTTCTCTAAAGCACCTCCAAATAATAAAGGTGAACATTCCTCCCATTCCCATACCTTTTAGCCCCATCACTTTCAACGTGACCTGCGCCTTTCACGGATGGATGTGACCAAATTTGATGGCTTGGACCCCACTGGTTGGGTAACCCAAATGGAACATTATTTCTCTTTATACGACATCATAGATGACTTGGCCAAACTCCAGTATGGTGTTCTCCATTTAGATCAAGAACGTTGGCAATGGTGGCAATGGAGAAAAACTTCCCATCAAGGGTATATTGCTTGGACCCAATTTGTGACTGAGCTTTATGAATGCTTTGACATGGACACCAACCATTTGGGTCGTTTGACAAAGTTGAAACAATCTGGAACAATAGAATACTTCATAGTTTCCTTTGAAGGCTTGGCTTTACGAATAGAGGGCATGACTGATGCTTTCTTTCGAGAGTGTTTTATCAGTGGCCTCAAGGATGAGATTCAGGCCCATGTCCTCGTGGCTCGACCCTCGAGTTGGGTGGAGGCTACTAAAAGAGATAAATAAGCACAATATGTTGTATCCTCTCAAAACCGAAAACCCTCCTTTATCCCTCACCCTAAACCTGTCACTCCCACTACTCCCTCTGCCCCATTAAAGATCAAAAAATTGACCAGGGCTTAAATGGATGAACGCCAACTCAAAGGCCTTTGTTATAATTGTGATGACAAATATTTCCCTGGCCACAAGTGTAAGGAACAAAATATTTTTGTGGCCATCTATGAGGATATTTCAGAAGAGGATGTTGAAACTCCCCTTGTGTTTGAGTCACCTGAAATCACTGACAATACCCCTCCCTCAGACCCTCCCGAAGTAGAACCCGTCATTTCCCTCAATGCTCTCACTGGCTTCTTCATTCCCCAAACCCTCAAGTTAATCGGTTACATCAAGCATCGAAAGGTCATCATTCTGTTTGATAGCGGAAGCACCCATAACTTTATTCATTGTTGCATTGCCTAAGAAACTCATTGCTACATCCATGTTGTCAACAATTTCCAAATCATGATTTCTAATGGTGGTTCCATGAAATGTGGAGGGTGCTGTGAAAATGTGCATCTCCAAATCGGTGACTACCACCTAAAATCCCATATGTTTGCTATCAACATGGGTGGTTGTGACATTGTGTTGGGTGCAGACTAGATAAGAACTTTGGGTCCCATTCTCATGGATTTTAAGGCATTAACCATGCAATTCGACCAGGAAGGCCACCAATATAAATTCCAAGGCATCACTGCTGGTTCACCTGAGGTCATTAGTTCCCATCGCATGGAAAAGCTGCTCAAAAAAGGTCATTCTGGTGTCATTTCCCAACTCCATACCATACAAGCAACAGAGACACCCCCGGTACCGCATGACCTCCAAGCCATCCTTTCTAAACATCAAATGGTATTTTCCACTCCCCCAAGACTCCCTCCTTCCCGATGTGTTCATGATCATTCCATTCCCCTTGTACCCGGAATCCTTCCTCCCAATATTCGTCCATATCGCCACCCCTTTTCACAAAAAAATGAAATTGAGAAAATCGTCCGGGAACTCCTTAATGTAGGTGTTATCTTCCCTAGTATGAGCCCTTACTCTTCGCTTGTAGTCATGGTCCTGAAGAAAGAAGGTTCTTGGAGAATGTGTCGTAACTTCCGTGCCCTCAACAAACTAACCATTAAAGACAAATTTCCCATTCATGTCATTGTTGACCTCCTGAATTAATTGAGTGGCACCCAATTATTTACTAAACTTGATCTTCACTCGGGCTATCATCAGATACATATGAAAGAGGCAGACATTCCCAAGACGGCCTTTCGCACTCATGAGGGCCACTATGAGGTTTTGGTCATGCCCTTTGGCTTGTGTAATGCCCCCTCCACCTTCCAAGGCCTCATGAATCATGTCTTTCATCCCTTTCTCTGTCATTTTGTCTTAGTTTTCTTTGATGATATCCTCATCTATAGCAAAACCTAGACATACCATCTTACTCATGTGGATCAAGTTCTCCATCTACTCTCTCAGCACCAACTTTTCCTGACACAGTCCAAATGTTATTTTGATGCCTCAGAAGTAGATGTTGGATTACTGAGAGGGGGGGTGAATCAATAATAACGTAATTATAATCCTTTTTCTTCAAATGTTATATCAATGTAGAATTATTATCCAATAATGAGTAGTAATAAATAAACAATCACACACATGCACAATACACTAGTGTTTTACGTTGAAACCAAAATCGGGAGAAAACCACATAATGATTTTTCTTATATGTCTTGAAGAATTACATTCATTGGAAGCACCAACTTCCTTTGTTTTCATCTGCAACTGGAAGGAGGCTCCAACCTCCTAGTTTCTCAGGCTACAACCTGAGGGAAGCTCCAACTCCCCAAATCTCTGGCTACAACCAGAAGGAGGCTACAACCCCCAATGTTCTCTGGCTACAACCGAAAGGTGGCTACAACCACCTGTCCTTGCCCCGTCCTGCCACCCTAAAGTAGAAGTAGAATGATGGAACCACTGTGAGATATACTGCTATAAACCTGTACCAATAAGTCTGAACCATGCATCAACCTATACCTCAACCTGTAATCAACATGTACCATAAACAAGTGCATAAACCATGCACCAACCTGTAATTAGCCTTTACCATAAACAATTTCATCAACCATACACCAACCTCTAATCAACCTGTACCATAAACAAGTTCATCAACCATGCACCAACCTGTAATCAACCTGTACCATAACCAAGTGCATCCAACCATGTACCAAATATGTTCCAATCATGTTGTTGCACCCTTTTCGTCACCTCGGTGAGAAAATAAGAGGTGCTTACATGCCCAGTTGGGTCCTGCTGAGCATGACAGCTGTAGAGGAAAGAGTTAGAGAAAGAAAAACAAAACTATAAGCAAGAATTAAACTAATATATGCAATAATAATTAAAACCATGAACATAAGAAACAAAGAACAAAAATACCAATGTCACCAATATCAAAGGTTGGTCTATTGATGAAATCAAAGCACCAAGAAGAAAGGGGACTATGAGTCCCTTCTTCCTCCAAGGGAAGGCTCTTGGACCCTCACAAGCTTGCTCTCCTTACAACAAGAAAAATGAAAATGGTGGTGAAAGAACTCCTTGCAAATCCACTCAATGGAGATGTGGATTGCTCAATGAAATGGTGCCAAAGTGCTTTTGTCAAGGATGGAGTCCTTAAAACAATATAGGCAGCATAACATTACATGAAATTCCTTGAGAGAATGAGGTGCATTCATGGATTTTTATAGCATTGCTTTGGGCTTTTGTTGAACTACTTTGTAGTGTGAAGAGAGGCCATTTAGGGCATTATTAGGTCTTTGAACAACCCACCATTCGGATTCAGCTCAGATTTGAGGGTCAAATCGGCTTGGGAGCTGATCCATAAGTGGTTGGGAGGCCGACCATTTCAATAAATGCGCTGTTTAGCAGGTGCGTGGATTTTTGAGCTATCAGTCGCGCATCGTGTGCCTGTGCGCGCTATTCACGTTCCTGTTACGCGTATGCGCGCGCGCCCAATGTCTGCAAGGCGCCCTTCAATTTTTTACTACTTTGTATAGTTTTTGCCCTTTTTGAATGCTGTGAGATTAATTCATTGGCCATGAATGACTTCATTGTTGTTTGACGATGTTGAGTTCTTATAACCATGTGCTGACAAAATTTCAGTGATAACAGATGCCCCCTGATGGATGAAGTTAGGAGGATACGTATATCCGAAATCCATCAATGTTTCTTCTACTGAGAATGTTGTTGTAAGATAGAGCAATAGTGGGATCGTTCAGAGCAATCCTTTGGAGGAGAAAGGAACTGGTAGAACCTGCCCTTCCATAGGGTGCGTAAAATATACAATTGTGTACAAACGAGGCGGGCATGCCCCATGCTCGTGTTTATGTAACCCTGAAAAACGATGACGGAAGTGTTGGTGTAGACAACTGTAGCGCCCTCGGGGGAGGTAATGATAAAGGAAGAAGACAATTCTGCAAAGGAACATACTCTGAATAATAGGCAATGATCACGGAAATAAGTATCGGCGATGATGTGGGCATTGATGGCCCTACCAAGTTCAGAGGTCTTTGCCAAATGATAGAAATAACTGCAATAGTCGCAAAGTAAGACCCACCATAACATGAGAAAGTGTTGGCATCGAATGTGATGGGGGCCAACGACAGCAGGGAGCAATGGTGTTTCACCCTGTGTCGTCCGAGATCTCTCATTAAATGGAGAATGAGAATCAAGATACTATCGCCCTTCTGGAAAAATTGTGTTGATGTCGAAAAAAGGGGAATGCAACTCCCAGAAGCAAAGGACTTCGTGGAATCTACTGAGGTGAGGAAGTGGCAGAGGTACATGGACGAAGTCAAAAAGTGAGAAGACTCAAGACTTCCCTTGGTTGGAGGATGTATGAGATAAAAAGTTGTTGCACCGTGTAACGAGGTCGAGTGTCAAGGGGACGACAAGACTAGGGATGAGTTGTGCCAGAGGCGGGACAAAGTGAACAACTGCAGAGGGTAGAGGTAAGTGACCTGTGGGGTACTCTGAATATGTGGACGATGCCATCCAGGGTAGATGAGGAGTGAGGCTCCAACCAAGGGTGACATGGGTTGTGTTTGGCCAAAAAGCAGGTTGCCAACGGTGACGACAAAAAGGATAATGAAATGACTGAAAATAAAGGCGTTTATACAATAAATAATGAATAATTTTGGGTAGAAATGTACAAATACAGAAACGGGTGCCCCAATGTGAAATGAGTGCCCCAGGGAGGGCAGAATTTTATTGGAAAACTGATGAAGGGTGGGGGGCCCATTGGTGAGTTTTTGTATGAGGTAGGTGAAATGAAGATAGGTTCGCAGATGGGCAAACTGATTGTGGATGAAATGGAGGGCTCATGATCCTGTGGAGGTGCAGGTAAAAAAAATAGAACCATAAAGAGATGATCTGGGAGTCCATATGGAAAGCTAGCAAAATGAGGAGAAGAAGTATGTGGTTGATTCGCAACATGATGAAAGACTATCAGGACTCCCATCCCTAAAGGGTAATGAAGAACAGCATGAGTGTCAAAAAGTGGCAAAGGGTGCTATGAATGGGACAACTCATGTGGGTTAGAATGCTACCGGGTAACAATACCGATGATGCAAATGGAGGCGTGGGTACTGCAGAGCCGGGAATGGAGATCCTAGAGGTAAACATCATAGGGTATGACTGGAAATGCAAGTGTGATACAGCGGGAAAGACTACATGCCAGTGCTGAGTATATACCTGAAGGAATGATACCGAGGGATGAAGAGAAAGTACCTGCACATATGAGAAACAAATACCCAAAATGAACAATATTTAGACAAATGTGACAATGCACGTGCGTACCTGACCATGATATGAAAAAAAGGCACCCCGGGGGCTCAAGATGAAAAGTGACCCAGGGACAAATGTGATGTAGGTGGCGGGATGTTGATCCTATGGCTGAAGACGGTTTGAAAAATGGACACCTTGGGCTCCCAGAATGGTGAGTGGAAGTTTGGCAAAAGGTCTATATATAGCTGTAGGGCCCACATTGCCACCTCATTTGTACTTGCTGCAACAGTGACTGGACGAGCAGTTTTCAGAGGATATTTGGAGATTCGGGGAGGACGAGGCATCCGATTGACATTTTTCCAGTTGTTGGTGCTGGAGAGAGTGGTGGCCGGCGAGCAGTTTGCGTGGGGGCTGAAGCTGCATGCGCGGATGGTAGCGCAGTTGGATCGCTGTCGGTCTACAGGTGCAGGAGAGTTTGCATTTGGGTCTATCTTGGTGGCATGGTTTTTAGAGAGGGTGTCGATGTTGCGCCCGAGGGTTTTATTGGAGATGCCAGGGGCACGAGAGCCACGATTAAGGTGGTGGTCGACCATTTTGCTTCGTCACGGTGGTGGCGAAGGTGGCCACTTCTTTTTAGCAGAGGTGGCAGGGATATGGCGGCAGATGCCGCAGGTTATACTTCGGTACCCCTATGCTGGGGTGGACTTCCAGGGTGACTCGGACATGGTGTTGCCTCCGGGGGAGGCTTTTGACCATCGAGGTATGTTTAGCATGTTGGTATGTTTTTTATTTATGTTTTCTTTTCAGATATCAGTCCATATGTATATGATATATATGCTGATACTATCTTTTGTTGTTGTTTTTTGCATGTGCAGATGTGGCACCTCGCGGGCGCGAGGTAGAGATGTAGAGAGTGTCGGCTCCTCGGGAGACAGAGAGATTACCGCAAGGAGAGAGGCGCCGGTGGGAGGGTGCTGCGGGGCGACAAGCTGAGCTGGAGCGGGCAGCGAGGAGGCGCCGGTACGATGACCCTGGTGCGGGGTCATCACGAGCTCCTCTGGCGGTGGACGGAGTGGATTACGATGACATACGTCGTCGTTTGGAAATGGTGCTACAGGATGTGCCTGAGGGCATGTGGACGCGCATCCAGGATGAGAGTTTCCTGGAGCAGTGTGTAGGGGTATCGCCACCATGGCGGGACATAGTGCGGTGAGCAGCAGTGCTTGCTGCTATGACTAGTGGATGCCTGCCACTGGGGCAAGAGGGTCCTGTGGGTGGTCCTCCACCACCGCCTGGGGCAGGTGGTGGTGGGCCACCACCACCTCCTGAGGGAGGAGCATGTGGTGGTGCGATAGAGGCACCCTGAGTGGTGTATGATGTACATCGTTGTTTTTGTTGTATATAGGCTGGTGAGCCCATTTTGTGTACCGAGGTGCTGCATTGGCCTGCGGATACGTGTATTTTTGTATGTAAACATTCAGATGGCCTGATGGGCCTTTATATATATATATGAGTATACATATTTTGAGATCCATCTGGTGTCTACATGTGTTTTTTGCTGATGTTTTTTGATGATGTCGATTCTATATATATGCTGTGACAGGATTTGTGAGATGTTTTATGTATGTGTAGCTTGATGTGATATATGCCAATCTAACACCATGTTAGCTATGTGATCTGTTGTTTGATTCAATTGTCATGGAATATGTGTAAATGTAATGGAATCAAAATGTCGAGATAACAGTCTAAACTGCAGGTATTTGCGAAAGAGGCACGGATCGCGTACACGGTATACATTGTTGAGCTGGAGAACGACTAGTTGAGAGTCGAGGAAGACGCTAAGGTGACGAATATGATGATGGTGGGCGTCAGCCAAGAGGTTGATGACTGCAGTGTATTCAGCTTGGTTGTTGGTGGCTGGCCCCAAACATATGCCGCTTGAATGTAGCATGTCATGCGAGGGGGTGTAGAGAGCCCAAGCAGACGAAGCGAGATTTTGTGTCCAACGGCTGGCGCCGTCGGCATAACCGATGTGGTAAGTTGGTGGAGAAAGCATCTGTCAAGAGCACAAAGGATAGTTTTAGATGAGAGGGTAGGAGAAAAAGATTAAAAACACTAAAAAGAAAAAATAACCTAAAGTAGAATGACTGCTTCTAAGCATAAAATTTCTTGAGATATAACCCATTGATGGGTTCCTTGAGCGAGAGGCCTTCGGGGGAGGTCAGGATGTATGCGCCTTTGGTGAGGCAATGTTGGATGATGTAAGGGCCATGCCAAAGGGATTCGAATTTTCCATGGCCAAAGGTATCATGAGCGATATCATAAGCCAGGATGAGGTCACCTTCGCGGAATGATCGAAGGTTGACATGGCGATCAAAGGTAGATTTTGATCGTTTTTTAGTTGCCTCATTGTTCTGTAAGGAAGATTGATGAACTTCATCCAGAGACTCCAAGTTCAGAAAGTGCTGCTCCATTGGAGCAGTGTCAGGTAATAGCTCAATTGCGGTGCGTAAGGTGGGAATTTTTCACTCGATGGGAAGATTTGCCTCAACCCCATGGACTAAATGGAATGGTGTGAAACTAGTAGCAGTATTTATTGCCGTTCGATAAGCCCATAGCGCAGAAAATAACATATGGTGCCAATTGGTTTTATGTTTATTAACCGTGCACTGTAACATGGTCTTGAGGACTTTGTTAACTGCCTTGACCTGTCTGTTTGACTGAGGGTAATATTGTGAGGCAAACTTGTGAGAGAAGCCTAACCGAGATGAGAGTTCGACGAATATCTCATTCTCAAAGTGTTTCCCATGGTCAGAAACGAGTTGGAGTGGGACTCCAAGACGAGATATGACGTGGTTAAAGAAAAAGCGCGCTGCAGTGTCAACGGTGTTGTTGAAAGTGGGCATAGTTTCGGCCCATTTGGGGGAGTAATCAACGGCGACAATAATGTATTTGTGACCGTTGATGGAGGGGGGATTACAAGTCATAAAGTCGATGCCCCATTTACAAAAAGGGCCCGCAGTAATGACAGGGTGAAGAAGAGTGGGGGGAGCTCGGGCTTTTTTGGCATAGAGATGACATTGCTCACATCGTTTAACAGCATGAATGCAATAATGAAACAGGGTAGGCCAAAAGTAACCGGCTCGGATAATCTTTTGAGCAGTGGATATACCCGAAATATGGCCCCCACATGCACCGCTATGGCAGTCGTTTAAGACTCTGTCGGCCTCGTCAATAGTCAGGCATCGACGAAGAATGGTGTCTACGCCCCACCGATATAGGATGTCTCCGATGAGGAGATAGCGGGGGGCCTGATGGAGAATATGCCGACGATCATCTCGTGATAGGTGGTTACTAAACTTTTGAGTTCATAGGTAGATGAGAAAGTCTCCATACCAAGGATCATTTGAAGCGATGTAAAAGAGATGTTCGTCAGGAAAGTCGGTGTTGACGGGGGTACTGGTGGTGTCAGAGGGGAGGGCCGTAACAAGTTCGGTGAGAATGAGGGACTTCTTACTCTTAGGTGTTGAGAACTCGAGGTCGTACTCCTGAAGGATAATGATCCATCGAGCGAATTTTCCATTAACTTGTCGACGGCTGAGCAAGTATTGCATAGGGTTGGAATCTGCGACGACTTTTGTTGTGCGAAGCAGAATGTAATGGCGCAATTTCTGGACGGCGAGGACAACTGCAAGAGCAAGTTTTTTTTCGTGTTTATACTTCAAGGGTGGCCCTGAGAGGTTCTTACTAACGTAGTAAATGATGTGTTCATGATTGTCATCTCCGAGCTAGACGAGGATGCCAGCTACTGATACAACTGATGCGGATACATAGAGGATGTAGTCACAATTGTAGTCAGGTGCACTAATTAAAGGTGCATTTGAAAGCGCTGCTTTAAGATCATCAAATGACTGTTGGGCATAGTCGTCCTAATGAAAATGGATGTCGTGACATAGTAAGCGGAGGAAACCGTGTGCGCGTATGGAATAATCAGGAACAAAGCGTCTAAGAAAGTTATCTTTGCCCTGTAGACTCTGAAGTTGCCGTAAATTCCGAGGAGGTGGAATTTCGGTGATAGCTTTGACTTTGAGGGGGTCCACGGTAATACCGCTTTGGGAAACAATAAAACCAAGGAGGCGCCCGGCGGTGACACAGAATACACACTTGAGAGGATTCAGGCAGATGTTGTACTAAAGACACCGTTGAAAGATGATTCGTAAATCATCGAGATGTTGAGTGCGTTTCTTGGATCAAGCTGTGAGGTCGTCCAAGTAGGCGAGGATGATTGTAGCCAGATCGTGGTAGATGTATGTCATCGCCCGCTGGAAAGTTGCACCGGCATTGTTCAAGCCGAAAGGCATGACATGATACACAAAGGTACCCCATGGGGTAGTGAATGCGGTTTTATACTGATCGGTTGGGTGGATTTGAATTTGGGTATAGCCATAGAATCCGTCCATAAAGGAGAGAGCTTCATGGCCGGCGCAATCGTCGATAATTTGATCGATGAAAGGTGTTGGAAAGTTGTCTTTGGGACATGCGTTATTGAGATCGTGAAAGTCTGTAAAAATGCGGATAGTGCCCTGTTTTTTGTCAACGGGTACAGGGTTGGAAACCCATGAAGTGTAAGTGATGGGGTAAATAAACTCGGCCGTGCGTAATTTGTCAATTTCAGCTTTGATAGCCGCAACTTCGGATGGGTGTAGCGGTCATTGTTTTTGGCGAACTGGTGTGATGTCAGGCTAGGTGTCGATGCGATGTTCGACAATAGAGGGATCAAGGCCAGGCATTTCTGTGTATGACCAGGCAAAAATATCCCTATATTCCTGGAAGAGGGCTTTGTATGCGGCGATTTCCTGAGGAGTGCAAGCAGCTCCAATAATGATTTCTTGAACGATGTCATTTTTTATGGAAATGTCGATTTTGATGGTGGGGGAAATGTTGGCCATATTACCTTCTTCAAAAGCATCAAGGGAAGGAATGGGATTGTTGAACCAATTGATAGGCCCTAACGGGATAAAATCTTTGGTTTCGACCGCGTAAATGGGGTTTTGGTTATGAGGCATGAGGGCTTCCTGTGAAGAGAAGAGTGCACGGTGATGTAGCGCGTCTCAGGGAGAGTCCGGGTGGTTTAACTCTTCCAGTATTTCTTCATCACATTGGAAATGGCGGGAATACAAGGGGTCGTGAGGAGTGATCTCAGGGATAGTGTGTTTGCCCCCTGATGGAGAAGAAGGGAGAGTAATGCTAGGAGAGGGTGAGGGTCCACTCGACATGAACCATATATTGAAGTACTGAGGGGTACCAGTGGAGGTTGGGTGGAGAGTATCCATAGGGGAATGAGCAGGAGAGTTGGGGGGGTTGCGGGGTAAATCCTCAGAGACGTCATCTAAGAACCATGGAGGCGTTGGGAGTGCCTCAGGCTCGGGAGAAATGACATGAAGATCCTCAAGTGACGAGGTAATGTCAATGATTGCTTTTGCGGGTTGGTGAAGCAGGGCCAATTGATGTTGCCTGTATTCAAGGATCATAGGACACTGGTATGTAAAATGAGCTAATGAATCGTAGAGAGAGCAAGGGCATCTCATACGTTCATTAATTGAAGTGGTAACATAACGAATGTCAGTGATATTTGTTGGAGAGGACGTAGCAGGACGTGGATTGTTCTGGAAGTTCTGGCGTACAGCGGCTAATGTCTGCTGAAAACGTGGCAGTGCTGGGAAATGATGGGTGTAATGGCCATACTCTGAACAGATAGCACACATGTATTTAGTCCTCAACCCTTTACTACTGGAAGGGTTGGTGGTAGTAGTGGGACTAGCAGTAGTGACGGGTGTTGTGGGAGGTGGATTTAGGGGAATCAAATTCCATAATTCAGGTAGTGATGGACAGTTGTTGGTTTGGTGGCCCTCTTTCTCACATCGTGCGCAAGGTGGTAGGATGCGTGGAGGAAGTGGAGTTGTGGGATCCTTATTCTTTCTCCGGCCCCCAGCTGTAGCAGGGGGGTTAGGGAGTATGGGGGTAGTGGGGGTAAGGACGGGAATCGTCATGGGGAGGCCTTCCTGTGGGGGAAGGGATGGGTGAGGGACCATCTCAGGTGGATGTAAATACCACATTGGGATTGCTAACACCATATTGGGTAGTGTGAGCGTTGCGGCTACCTGAAAATATTCTATACCAGGTGGAGGGTAAAAGAAGGGAATTTGAGTGAGGGGTTGGGGAACTATCTCCCAAACATGACTATGCCCCTGAGGGGATGTGGATTCGTGGACTATTGGGGTCGATGAGTGCGCAGGAGGCTCCGGTGGGAGTGGTTCTACGACTATTGGGATGTCAGGAATGGATGAAGCCTCCTGAGGAGGACGAGCGTCCTCTGTGTGAGTTTCGTTAGATGATATGATGCACACTTGATTAGCAGGATGAAGGAGTGGTGGTGCTCCATGGTATGTCCCTAACAAGGATGGATCTTTAAAAATCCCATGACCCATCTCGACGAGTGGATATGTGTCTTGGTTGGTGTGGATGAGAGGAAGAATGTTATCGAGGTTAGCAGATGGGTTAGGCTCATAATGTGAGACTTGGTCAATGGTAACGATCTTCCCATTGTGGGGGAACATCATTGTCTGAAAGACGGAAGATGCCACTGCCTTCATAGCGTACATGTAGCTACGACCGAATAGGATATTATAATCGAGCAGTACGTCGATAACTTCGATGTCAATGAGAATAGTCTTGCCCCCGAGTTCAATGGGGACATTTTGAAAGAGCCCTTCAGGAGAGGATGGTCGTCCATCATAAGATCGTAATGTGATGGCAGAGGGTATGAGTTCTGGGGAACCGAGTTTCTGCCATACTGTTTTGGACATAATGCACGTAGATGCACCTTCATCGATGATACACCGATGAACTGTGATGTTCTGTATTTTCACTGGTATTTGAAAAGCGATCAGGGCGGGAAGACGAGATTCACCGCTATCAAGATCAAAGGTGATGAGTCGAGTATCTGCAGGGTCAACTGCCCCCAAGGTGGAAAGTAGTGATTTCCGTTGAGTAGGAAAATTCTGGAGGACTTCCAAGACTGACATGGCAGCCGGGGATTGTGCTAAGTCGTCTACCAAACTATAGTTATGAGCTTCCCTAGCCTGTGGGTTGTCGACATTCCTGCGTAAGGGGATGTGAGGGATGCATAGTGGTGGTTCGGCGGAAGGGAGAGGGATCACTAACGGGGGGCCCGTCGGTGTAGAGTTTGTTTCTAGAGAGATGGGAGTAGACTCAGCGGGTGTATGATACTGACGATTACGTGTTTGTAGAAGGATTTCTTCCTCACTGGTGAGGAGAATTGTTCGCTCTGTTGGATTGTTGGGGTTGTGGTATTGGCCCACCTGAGGTGGGGGATGCTGTGTGTCCTGTTGGGTGTTTATCACACCTTGATGTGGGATAGGATTTTGTAGTACGGTAGGAGGGGGTTGTTGCACGTATTGTTGTGGTGCCTGCTGAGAGGCAGGTTGTGCAGGAGAAGGGGGAAGGCTCCCAGAGTCTTTCAACCGTTTAAAATCAGCGATCTGGGGGCAATGGTGAGTGTAATGACCGAACTCACCACAAAGGGAACAAGGGAAGATGGTTTTAACATTATTCCGTCCTTGACGTTTGTTGGTATTATTGCCCCCTTGGGGGTTTTGGTTCCCTTGGTTCTGGTTGCCCCCAGTTGGTTGGTGTTGTGGGGGTTGATTCCCGCCTTGGCCTGGGTTGTTGTTATGCCTATTCCATCCTTTCTTCTTGGAATTTTTCGATGGATGAGTTGGGTTAGCTATGTTTAACTGTTCAAAATTTTGGTATTGTTGAGCAGCAGAGGGTTGAACAAAATTAACCCTCGCGTGTGGATGTGGGGGAGCCATGGGTTGTGGAGGACCAGGAAATTGGAAATATGGATTTTGTGGTGGTACCGATCCATAAGGTACATAGGAAGGCGTAGTTCTTTCACTAGTACTATAAGCTGATGTTGAGGGAGTACCATTGTTTGTGGGAATAGGTGGATGTATGGGAGGTGTCGGTGGTGGTCCACTGATGGGTGGAGGTATAGAAACAGGGTATGGTTGTTGATAACGGGGCGGGGGGTAATAAGAAGTGCCCCCATATGTCGGTGGGTATTGAGGTGTTCTATACATCAGTGGTGGTTGGGGTTGTGGACCATGGTGAGTGGTGGCACCTATTAGTCCGTCTGCTGAGTGAGACATCCCAGGTTTGTCTTGGCCAAATGGCACATGTTTTGGAAGATCAGGAAGTACCGTGTATAAGTACCCTGACTGTGCGTAGATGAGGTCATATTGTTGAGCCTTACTGATGGCTTCCTCTTCAGATTGTGGGAAGGTGGAAGCTACATCCTTTCCAAGGAGAGAGACAAGTGATCTAATAAACCAGTCGAGACATTGTTGCTTGGTGGTTTCTTCTTATCACAAACTACGTCGCCTACGCCACTCGTGAATGTGGTCAGCGATGTGTGTGGCTGAGGTTTGTTTGAAGTTAGAAAGTAGTTCTAGACCATTATCGTGGTGGATGGGTAATTGGAAGAAGGTCAAGAATGCTTTGGCCAATGACTCAAAGGTTGTGTGGGACCCCGATTTTTCTTCGACATACCATTTAGCCGATGGGCCAGTGAGTGTGCGTTGAAATAATCGTAATCGAATGGAATCATCCATAATGCTATTGGAAGAACACCATAGATGAAAAGTCATGACGTGGTTGGCAAGGTCATCCCCTGCCTTCCATTCAAAATTTGGTATGTCTGAAGGAAGTTTTGTTGGCATTGCAGGCCATGTGGTGTCATGCAATATAGGATCATTGGTGAGTTTGGTGAGATCCGGTATGTTGAGAGAGGCCAAATATGGCATCTGTAGTGGGGGGGGAGGGTTATCTCCAACCATAGTGTGTTGTGAACCTGACCCTTGATGGGGACTTGGTGGGTTGGTTCTCCCTCCTTGAGAGGAAGTGGGTCCCCCGCTTCCGTGTAAAGGAGAGCGAGTGAAGGGATGACCTTGGGAAGTTGACCCAAGTAATGTAGAACCAAGAAAAGCTGATCCTAAGATAGTAGCACTCATAGGAGTGTGTGAAGGAGGTACTGATGAGCGGGTACGACTAGATACTCCCCCTAATATAGGAGGGAGGTTGAGAAAGCGTTGTGAATGACGGGGGTTCTGTGGTTCCCCTATGATGTCAGACTAATTTTGTGAAATGTGTGCAAAAAGTGGTGAGAGAAATACAGAAACAAGAGTCTTTGTTGTGACTATTTACACAATATATATATCCAAATCAAACTGTAATCAGATGTGCATCATACATAAAATGTGAAAGAAGCATATATATGTGGGTAAGAGGGTTTTGTCTGCATGGGGGAATCAAAAGAAAGAAAATGCTCGTGTCCTAGAAGACGTAACGTCCTTCCTCTCAAATAGCACTGGACCTTCCAATAGTACTCAACAGTGGGGTCTGAAGTCACCGCAAGAGAAACTAGTGAAGGATGAAATAATTGGTTATAATGAGGGGTAAAGGGGGCATATCCTGAAAGAGCTGGCGATATTTCCAAATAGCCACACAAAATCCAATCAAGGTGCAATTGCAGCCCACAATTACCACCTGGGTAGATGTCCTAAAGTTGGTCACTAGGTACCTCGGTCAAAGTGCGGCATTTAGATTTCTAGCCTAAGAAATGGGTCACGGGCTAGATCCTGTCCAAGAGGTGGGTGCCTCAAGGGGGGACACACAGAACAACCAGACCTCGGCCTTCAACCCTTCACGGGTATCTCCCTACCTTATGGTGATTGGAACACTTGACTTGGAGGATTTGAAGTTCCCTATTTGACAACCTCTATGTTTTGACAATGTGAGAACCAGATAACGGGGAGTTATTTGGATGCCTATCCCCGAAATCCTACCTAGACTAAAAAATTCCTTTTGGCACCTCCTGTGGAGGAAAACTTAGTGAGTTTTTAGAAAGATTTTAGATGTAGTTGTTTTG
>ML807497.1:126319-174032 GCA_009831015.1 Picea engelmannii | reverse complement strand
TTTAATTAATGGTTAATGATTAATTTGATTATTAATTAATTAATTGATTAATTAAGTATTAAACAAAGGGGGGAAAATAAAATATAATGTTAAATGGGGTTACGTATCCCATAGGGGGGATAACGTAACCAATACGTAAAAGGGAAACATTTAAATAAAGGATAAGACAATTAATAATTAATAAATGAATGGATAAGGCATTAATAAAGGGATAAGGTATTTGGTGGGGGGAGTGAATGTGAGGGCGGTGAAGGAGGCATAAGGAAGGGAGAAGGATTATGGAGGAGGGATTCTTGCATTCTATGAGAGGGGAGAACTTGGAGTATTGGGATAGACTTAGTTGACAGTGGGATTTACAATGCACTGGGGGGGCTGAGGAGGTTTTGGGCTCGGAGGGCTAGGACATCCATTGATGTCCTAGGGCTAGGCGTACTAGTCGGTAGGGTGGCTGGTTTTGGGGTGTCCTAAGGAGCAGGTTCAAGCGAAGGGAGCAAGATGATGCGGATAGCATCAGAGTGAGGTATGTAAATTCAAATTCATGGATTGTTTACTTAAATTTAGTACTTATTGCCAAATTTTACTTACGTAAGTATTGAGATAGTTTTGAAAATTATGAAAATTATACTTCTTAAAAAGCTGATAGAAATTACAAAAATTTGGTAGAAATTTAAATGTTAACACAAATCCGGTCTTTACATAAATCATCTAATTCCTCTGAATCAGAACTCTTGTCTGAAGAGTCAACATGTGCATTCTCATCATCTCGGGAAGGTGGAAGAGTGAAGGTGTCTACATGAGGTTGTTGAGGTACACGCGAGACACTTTCCTTGAATTGGACACTTCGCTCAATGATGAGCAGGTCTGAGGAAAGATAAATAAGTCTATATCCCTTCACACCGTCAAGGTATCCAAAAAAAATGCACTCAGTGCTCTATGGATCAAGTGCCTTCCTCTTTTCAAATGGAATCCGGGCCCATGCATGTGAATCGAAAATGCAAAAGTGGGTCACTTCCGATTTGAGGCCGCTCCAAGCCTCATAGGGGGTATTATCCTTGAAAGATCTATGTGGAGATCTGTTTTGGATGTATGTTGCACAATTAAGTGCTTTGGCCCATAGTCTCTGTGGTAGAGACTTTGCATGCATCATGCAAGATGCCATCTCCTTTAGAGATCTATTTTTCCGCTCGGCAACTCCATTTTGCTACAGAGTATAGGGAACTATGTGTTGCAACTAGATCCCTACCTCATGGAAAATATCATGATCTCATGATTTAGATACTCTCCTCCATTATCATTTCAGAGGACCTTGATCTTCTTTCCGGACTGTGTCTCAACCAGGGCTTTGAAATCTTTGAGGTGTTGAAAGACCTCAGATTTTTTCTTGAGAAAGTAGATCCATGTAAAACATGAGAAATCATCAACAAAAATGAGAACAAACCTCACTTTGATAATCAATGGATGTGTAAAATGACCCATAAGGTCACTGTGGATCATATCTAAAGGTGTAGAGGCTCTCTGAGACTTTCCCTTGTCAAATTTCTTTTGAGGGTGTTTCCCGAGAACACATCCCTCACACACTCCCTTGGAGAGATAGATGTCTGGTAGACCATCAACCAATATTTGGTTTCTAATATGTTGCATGTATCTAAAATTCAAATGTCCAAACCTTTCGTGCCATTTCCTACTAATTTCATCAGCATGAGTAAGCAGTAAAGAAGAATCAGGTTCAATGAATTCAAAAAATGTATACAATCTAGACTAATGATTTATCTCACCGGTAGCATCCTTGGATTTGGTTTGCATGTCGTAGATGTCCACAGAATTTGGTGTGAATACAAATTTATTTCCGGTGCCAGAATTCGTCATATAATAAACTAAGAGAAGGTTGACAGAAAGTTTGGGAACATGCAACGCGTTCTCGAAGCTTTCGTTGGTGAGTTCAATCCTTCCTTTACTGGTGACTTCGACAGAATAGTTGTCCCCCATCAGAATAAGAGGACCTTTGCATGCATCCAAAGAAGAATATACTTCTTTTGAGGCATCCATGTGATGTGATGCTCCTAAATCTACAATCCAAGCATCGAGAGAGGAGTTGATGGCAATCAAGGCATGGCTAGAATTGCCTTTCTTGGAATTTGGATCTTCTGGCTTCTTCTTCTTGGAACCCTCAGGGATGTGATCTCCAAGGTTGTTTTTATGAAGTATTTGAGACATTGGATCTATTTTTTTTTGCATGCATGCGGATTCCAAATGGAATCCATTGTGACAATACGTGCATTTCTACCCTTTTCTTCCATTTTCCCCTTTGGATCCGGAGGCATTAGGGAAGGGTTTTGTGTACCCTTCCTTATTTGGATGTGCATGAGCTTTCCATTTATCTTTATCTTTATATTTATGATATTTTTTTCTTCCATCTTTCACAGTGAGTGCATGCGCCTTTGGGCCTTTGCTTTTTCCCATGTCGATGAGCTTGGTTTTCTCTTGTGTCAGGGCTTCGATAAAATCCTCAAGAGAAGGAATCTTCTAGGTGGCTCCTGAGTTGAATCCGACAGAATGGAATGTAGATATGAATACAGAGAATTTAGGACCAATATTGGAGAGAATGGTGAGAACGATTTGTTTCTCCTCCTTCAATTTATCAACCCCGCAAGCTTTGAGTTGCGATAGTAAATCCTTGAATTTTGTAAATAAATATTGGATATTGTTGAAGCTTTTTGGATCCAATGTGAGCATATCCACCTCCAGCATGTGTCCCCTCATCTCATCCTATTTTCCAACTATCCCTTCCAAGGTGGTCCAAGCTTCATTGGGAGTCTTACAAGAAGATATGTGAAAAATGAGATCGGGAGAAATAACACTGCAAATTGTTCTAAGTGCCTCATCCATGCAATTTAAGTACTTGGATTTTTCTATGGCTGATGTCGGTTATGTATATGTATTCAAGGTTAAACTATACAAACCTCTAGTTCAGATATGTATGGATATTTTCTCCTTCCATGCAAAATAGTTGTAAGGTGTAAGAATGAATTCTTTTTGGAAATCCATCTTTCTGTTGTCTTCAATCTCTTGTGCCTACAAAAACATTTGGTGTTGTTGTTGGGCCCATGATATGATCAATTTTATGACATTAATTAGATCCTTTTGACGAATGTGTATATGTGTTTTCATGTTTTGAAGAAGTTTTTGAAGAGATTTTGTGTCAAAACGCTATGATCCACACCAGGTATGCATAACTCATGTTTTATGATGATCTTGAGTGTAATTCAGTATGTTTTTATGTTTCCAGGAATCTAATTCACATTTAAAAATCAAAGGTTGTTTTTTCTTCCGGTACTCCATCCAACACTCAGTCCGGTACTCCATCTGGCACTCTGTCTGACACTCCATCCTGCACAAAAACGATGGGAGATTCAGAGGTTATGGTATTGGCGGCTAGTGATGGGCGAATCAGAGACATGGGTTTTTCTCGTTCTCATGGCCTCTAGCTAATGAACTCTTGACAACTTGATTTGGGTTTTTATGTTGGGCGATTATTGGCTCACCTCATTTTGGAATTTAGGGCATCTTAAATGCAATTTACTATTTTTAGAAGAGGATCGACCCTCCAGTGGTCGACCTCTCAGCTTGTAAAACTTATAAATACCACCTCAGTGGTTAGAAAATAGTTAAGAATTTTAGAAATAGAGAGTTAGAGACAAAGACAATTTTAGCTCTGTTTTTCCATTTTCGTTTTGCCAGAATTGTGTAAAGACTGTGTTTTTAGTTTTAATGATGAATTCGTGTTGTTGAAGTTCGTGGTGCGCCTTTGAAAAGTAACCACAACTTGCTAGGGGGCCCACCAATAGTCTGGGTGACTATCCTATGAGTTTTCTTGTGAAATAGATATTGTAGATGTCTTTTTATTTCTTTCCCTATACATGAATTTTCATTTTGCTTCTTTGTTATATAAATTGTTGTTTATAATTTAATTGGTTTAATTTAGTTTTGCAGGTTTATATGAGGAATTTTGTTAACATGCAATGACTCTTTAGTTAGTAGAAGAAAGATTGCAATCTTAGATACTAACCTTGTGTGTGATTAGATAGTAGATTAGACTTTCTTTCCGCTGAAACAAGAGTTTAAA
Source organism: Picea engelmannii (assembly GCA_009831015.1). NCBI lineage: Eukaryota > Viridiplantae > Streptophyta > Pinopsida > Pinales > Pinaceae > Picea > Picea engelmannii. The sequence goes on along the minus strand of ML807497.1, from coordinate 169,909 downwards.
ATAGAGTTTAAAATAAAGTTTAAAACATAGTTTTAATTTATGATTTCTTTGACAGGGTTTCGATGGATGGATAGTGATAATGTTAGTTTTCATTGTTAGATTTCTTATCCAATTACTGTTTAGTTTTTTCTTATCTAATTGTTAATTAGGTTACTCATTTCATTACTTGTCATATGCTAGAATAGTGTTTAATTTTTGTTTATGAGTATTTTCTCTTTTTGCAAAATGAATTGTCAAATAGAACTAGTTTAGTTTACTTCATGCAATTTCTTTCTTAGATCTAGATTGCAATTTCAATTCATAGTTAATTATTGAGTTTAGTATAGTATGAATTTGCTTCATTACTGTAGAATGCAATTGAGTTTATTAGCATAGTCTCTTTATATTGTTAATGGTTAATGCATGATTAAATAATCACATGGATATGCAGAATAATTGATGTTGTTTCCATAATGGCTAAGTTCTCACTGGATTGCATAATTCACACCTTTCACTTTGCTATTGAAGTCAATATCGAGTTTATCCCTCTTGAATTATCTTTCATTGTTAAGTGCCATCGTGATATTATAAGACACCGGAGACATTCACACAACCATCAACACTATATTTGAGTTTTCATAGCTTAGAAGATAGTTTTCTTGCTTTCATAGCTTAGGAGATAGTTTTCTTGCCATTGTAGGATAGATAGTCTTTTTCTTTGGTAGGTTAAAGGATAGTTTGCTTGTCATAGGTTAAAGATTAGTTGTTAATTTCTTTTATTATCATAATGCTTTCAATTTAGTAGATTTCCTTTTGTAAATTAGAAGTAGTTGTGAAGTTAAATTTAAGAATAAAGTTCATTTGTTTATTAGTTTAGTTAGTTGCTTATTGATTAGTTTACTTGTTGGAGAAGTTATCATAGGTTAGCTAGTTGCTTTCTTACTTGTTCATTTTCTTTCATAGGGTAGTTTCTTGCTTGTTTATTTTTCTTTGATAGGGTAGTTGCTTGTCCATTTCCTTGCTTTGATAGGGTAGTTGCTTATTGAGTTTGAGTAGGTTAATTAAAAGTAGTTTGGTGTTATTTCTTATTAGGTAGATAGTTTGCTTTTTCTTATTATTATGATTGAACTAGTTTTCTTTAAGTAGGGTTTTCATTTGCGTTCTTAGAACCATCCATCGATCCTTTGTTCAAAAGTTACTTAGGGTAATCAATTTAAGTTTCTTAGTAGGGTTTTGATCATTAATATTCTTTTCTTCAATAGATTATCCCTTAGATAGCCACTTCCTTAGCTAGACTATACTACCATCCCTTCTACCTTGGCATATATATTGCTACAACTCTAAGTTTACTTACCCTGGGTTGACAATTTAATTGAAGGTTTTTAGTGTGTTTTTAGTACATATAGAACACCCATCAATAGCTTTTGATTAGAAGTCTGACAGATCTGATGCCATGTAAATGTGTTGAAACTACACTGAATATATCTAGCCAAACAAGAATACACACATTTACAGAGAGAATTTGAGAAAGAAGAAGAAGGAGAGAAAGAATGAAAGAATTCTCATTAACTGTTATGAATAATGAATAATTTACACATGATATACTCTATATAACTCAATGAGTGTGCACTGGAGGAGAACCAATGTGTCATAGTGGTGGTATAGAGTGATATGGACACACACCAGCAGTTACGGTAGTGAAATTCCACCTAATCTAGTCTCTCAGTAAGTTATGAGAGTGAACTGCCACCTAGTTGAGTTAATTAGTCAACTAGTCTTCAATTAACTGACTGAACAGAGAGTAGTGAGGAGTTAACTCAGGGAATCAAGGGTAATGCACCAGTATCGTGATGATCCCAAGGCAAGTTCAAATTAGCATGGTGATGATCCCAATTTTGCATGGTGATAAAACCAATGCAACATCTAAACTCAACTCAACTAGCCAAACTGAAGTGTCAACTGAAAGAGAATATTCTCCAAGTGGAATATTCTCCCCTAAAATATAGGAGAGTGGATAATGACTAATTATGACTAATAAACAAGGAAAAACCTTAGGAAAAAGAAATCTTAGGTGTGTGTGAAGTAACTCCAACAACTTTAGTATTACATCAGAATGTTTCCATCAATGCCAAAGGGGGATATTGTTTATTATTTGGGTTGGTTGTCATTGATGTCAACCCTTGAAGAAAGTTCGGTAGAGAATTATAGTAGCACAAAGGTTTGGGTAATGGACCCAATTTTTTTTTATGTATAATGGTATGAGTTTTAATATATTTGAAGCTAAGACTACTCTAGATGGATAGTACATGTCATGCCATTTTTGGCGGTATGTGGAATGTCACATAACTCCTCAAGGTTAGAGAGTTATGGACATGTAAAGTTGGAGAACCCTAATGAGTCATTTAGAAGCCCCAAAAGGTCAAAGTAGTCAAAGTGGTTGCAAAGAAGAAATTATTTAAATAATAAAGTGAAGTGATGAGTGTACTATAAGTCAAAGTGGATACAAAAGAAATTATTTAAATAATAAAGTTAATGGAGAAATTACTAAGTGGACAAGTGGTTAGAAGTGGGTTAGCCCTAAAATAAGGAAAGTGATTTAAGAGATTTTAGAAGGTAAATAATAAAGTGAAGTGATGAGTGTACTATAAGTCAAAGTGGATACAAAAGAAATTATTTAAATAATAAATTTAATGGATAAATTACTAAGTGGAAAAGTGGTTAGAAGTGGGTTAGCCCTAAAATAAGGAAAGTGGTTTAAGATGGTTAGAAGGTAACCCCTTGAGGAAGCTACATAAAAGAATAAATAAGAGGCAAGCAGCTCTCATTTAATACCACTTGAGCATATTGGATATCTATAAGAGACTAAGGTAACCAAAGGATATATAAGGCAAATTTCAGAGAGAAGGTGAAGTAAAGAAGGTCGAAATTCAAGGGAGGATAAATTCTTTTGATGATGCTTTCTAAGGTATGTTAGTTACAGGTCATCTCACCATTTTCACAATAACATTTTTTTATAAAATGATTCAGACTGTGAAATATGAAGGTTTTTGAGGAAACATATCCAAATATCTATGATATAAATTTCATCTTGTGGGTCATTGTATTTTTGGAGTTACACTCAGTGGAAAATAGGGTTTGTGGTTAGTCCTGAAACTAGTCTAAAACAGGTGTTTCGAGTAAAAACATCATAACTTCTTCATAACAGATCCAAATTCAGTAAGACCAAATGTATTGGTTATAGTACAAACTGTAGTACTCTTTGTACCATTTTCAGATCCATACAACAAATATTATGTGCGGGGCACGCTCTACAAGTTCTCTCTCTAGAATAAGCCAAAATTCAACAAGGTATGCCATTTTTGCTATATAACTCCTTTTATGGGAGGTTCCAAGAAGTGAAACCTAGAGAAATTGCAGACAAGACACTGAAGAAAATTTTGTACTATTTTAATACCTTTATTCATTACAACTACATAGTTATGATTATTTCAAGTTAGGGTTTTTAACTAATCCAAAACTAGTCATGTGAGACTAAAGTAAAATTTGATGAAAATGTTAGTCTCTTGTTAAGGAAGGTTTGCATGTATGTGATCATATACACCAGGTATTTTACAAAGTTACAAATCAGATTTGGATGATGAAATTGATGAGGGATTTTTATTGAGGTTGAGGTACAGGTTGATGCATGTTTCAGGTTATTGGTACAGGTTGTTTGGTGCAGGTTGATTGGTACAGGTTTACAATAGTATATCTCACGGTGATAGTGTGACAGTGGTTCCATCATTCTACTTATATTTCAGGGCAGTTGGATAGGGCAAGGACAAGTGGTTGTAGCCACCTTCTGGTTGTAGTCGAAGAACATAGGGGGTTGTAGCCTCCTTCTGGTTATAGCTAGAGAATTGGGGAGTTGGAGCTTCTCTTAGGTTGTAGCCTAAGAATCTAGGGGGTTGGAGCCTCCTTCCAGTTGCAGTTGGAAAACAAGGGAAGTTGGTTCTTCCAATGAATGTAAGTCTTAAAGACATATAAGAAAAAGCATTTTGTGGTTTTCTCCCTCTTTGGGTTTCCACGTAAAAACACTGGTGTACTATGTATGTGTATGGTTGCTCATTTGTTCATTGTTTATTTACTCTACAACTATTGTATGATAATGATACATTGATATAAAACTTGCATTTTATGGTTAAAAATGATTCAATTTCTCTATTATTGATTCACGCCCCCTCTCAGTAATCCAACAACTACTTCGTGTAGAAGCAAAGGAAAAGTGTATAAGAGTACACCACCACTGAGTTTAAAAACATGGCCATTATGATGGGTATCTCTACCAAAAACATAGATGTACTCCTCAAGTATCTAGAGAATCTGCATAGCCATCTATGAAAGTAAGTGATTCTTTTTCAAGCCAAAGATAGTGGACAAGGCATGTGTATAGGCACAATATCTAGAAAACATAGACCACAAGAAAAGGAATCCAAGCAATTCCAAGTAGAAAGAGCACCAGGAAGCTTCCAAGGAGGGGAAGAAGAAGTGGAAAGGGGGAAAGAATAAGAAGATAAAAACCACTACACATTAGTGCAAGGATCCGAACAACCATTGAAACCATTGCAATATTGATGGTCATATTGAGGAAAAGTGTTGGAAACTACATCTAGAGTTGAACGTGAAGAACCACAAGAAGGAAGAAAAAAAAGAATATTCTATCCATATATTTGAACAATCAGGTTGAAAGTAGCTTAGATGTGGATGAGAAGATTTTATGCACATCAATGCAGAAGGATGTGAATATGAGTATACTTCATCATCGAGAAGAGAAGGACATGACCAAACTCTTCCACATCAATATTTAGTTCAGGAAGACAAAGATAGATGCTTTGTTTGACTATGGTTCATAGGATAATATCATGACAATGGATCTAGTCAGAAATCTTGGATTGGAGTTTCACAATCATCCTATCCCATATCCATTCAGATGGATAAACAAGGATGCAGATATCAAGGTAATGAAATAGTGTAAGATTAAATTTTCTATAAGTATTGATTTATTGATGAAGTGGAATTGGATGTAGTATCCTTTGACATATGTGGAGTAGTGATTGGAAGACCCTACATGTATATGAGGGATGGAATCTTCATGGAGAGAGCCAAGAAATACTGACTAATCGAGGATGGGAAGCCCTACATCATCAACACACATAAAGGAAAGTCAAAGATCTCACTAGTAAGTGCTAACCAAGGCAATAAGTTGATTAGTTCTAGTAAGAAATATGGTTTACTTTTCCTAAGGGAAAATCAATCTAGTGAAGAGTCATTAAAAGTAAATACATACTTGGAACAATGTACTAAGGAGTAGAAACATGAATTGGAGGAGTTTCTAAAGGCACACATGGGAGTGTTCCAGGTTCCTAAAGGGATATGACCAAGAGGGAAGTGGAGGATGGAATCCAATTATTGCCAAACTCCACTTTGTCTAATATTGGCCTATACAGACATTATGTTCTAGAAGAAAACTAAGTAATGAAGCAGTTGCAAAAATTATTGGAGCAGGGTGCGATTTGACCAAGTATCTCACCTTGTGGGTCACCCATCATAATTTTTCCCAAGAAGGATGGGACTTGGAGAATGTGTATCAATTACATATCATTGAAAAATATTACACTAAATAATAGGTACCCTCTTCCCAGGATCAATGATCTATTGGATGAGTTGTAGTGACCAAGTACTTCACCAAGATGGATTTCAAATCAGGATATCACTAGGTATGAGTCAAAGAAGAAGATACCTGGAATATTTCCTTCAAGACAAGGAAAGGTTTGTATGAGTTGTTGGTTATGTCATTCAGTTTATGCAACACACTAGATGCATTTATGAGAATAATGAATGATTTTTTATGCCCTTATCTAGATTCATTTTTTATTATAGAATTGTATGATATATTGGTTTATAGTGCCACCTGCGAAGATAAAATATCACATCTTATGTAGGTGTTAGAGACCCTGAAGAAGAACCAATTTTTGTCCAATCTCAAGAAATGTGAGTTTTCTCAATATTATTTGGTGTATCTAGGGTTTTTTTACCAATGGAGGAAAGCTCAAGATAAATCCCACAAAGATGGAGACCATCATGAAATGGCCAATTCCTACAAATTGCACATAAGTTAGGAGATTTGTTGGGGAAACAAAATATGTGTGGAACTTCATAGATTAATTTTCAATAGTATGTACACCACTCTACGCAATAGCAGTGGGAAGCAAGAGTTTCCAGTGGGGGAAGTTTCAATATGATTCCTTTGATGAGATACAAAGAAAGGTCAGTGAAGAAATGGTTCTTGCACTACCAAACTTGTAGAATCTCTTCAAAGTGGATACAGATGAAAGTGGGTATATCGCGGGAGAAATATTGATGTAGGGAGGAATACATGTTTGCTATTATTTTGAAGTATTTCATGGAGCAGTCCTCAAATACCCTAGCTATGACAAGGAGATCTATGTCTTGGTACAAGTCTTCAAAAAGTGAAAGAACTATTTTATGGGAAAGAAGACCATCATCCACACAGATCTCCAACCACTCCAGTATTTACGATCCTACAGTAAGTTATAACAAATTAGGAACTGCAAATGGATGGGTTTCTTACAACAATTTCATCTAGTCAAAAAGATAAGAAGGGAAACACAAACAAGTTGGAAGAGATTCTTTCAAGGCCAACTATATCAAATATTACATCTTTGGGAACTTTGATGTACATGAAGACTTTTATCCATGATGAGTACAAATAGGCATACAAAAAATATGAGGACTTAAAGAAGGTGTTTTAGTAGCTATAAGGAAAAAATCATATGGAATAAGGTGGCATCAATGATAACTATCATTTCTAAAATGTTTTACTCTACGAGCTCGACAATCTCTATGTCCCTAAAGACGAACGATTGCAAATTATTAGAGAGTCTCACACCTCTAAGGTTGCAGGAAATTTTGGAATTGGAAACATACTTTCCATCTTAAAGAGGTATGTGTACTGGCCCAAAACATAATAATATTTAGTACAATATATTAGAGGATGTATAATTTGTTGTACCAACAATCCCAGCAATAGGAAGCAAGGCCTATACTATCCCTTCCCTGTACCTACTCAACCTTGGGAAAGCATTTCCATGGATTTTGTGGGAGCCTTACCAACAACCAAGAAGGAACATGACTATCTATTTGTGGTGGTTGATAGGTTCAACAAGATGTCCATTCTCATTCCTTGTAGAAATAACATCAATGGACAAAAAAAAAAAAACAAGTTCTTTGAACAGGTCTAGGTGCACTTTGGAGTACCAGGGAGCATCATCTCAGATAGGGATACCATATTTCTCATTGCAATTTGGATTACATTTTGGGAGAATATGGACACTAACTTGAAGAGATATACAACATTCCATCCATAGAAACATGGGAAGGAATAAGTAGTCAATCAAACTTTGGTGTTTCTTTTGAGGGGTTACAATCAAAATCCTACGAAGAATTGGGATGAAGTTTTGATCTATATACAACGCTCTTATAATAGCGAAATCCACATTTTTATTGGTAAGCCACCTTTTGAAACTTGATTTGGATATTTTTCACCTTCACCCTTAGATGTTGTATATGGATAGAAAGGAGGAGTGAGGGAGGACCTCATAGGATATGCATTAAAATAAAAACAATATGTTGAGAATGTCAACTAGATCCATTATCAAGTACAAGGTACGATGAATAAGTTGCAGGAAAAGTAGAAGGCTAGACATGACCAACACAAAACAAAGAGAACATTCAGAGTGGGAGACAGAGTATAGTTACGACTAAATAAGGAAGGACTACAGGGTCCTGGTAAAAAGATTAAGGCATTATGTTATGGTCCTTTTGAAGTATTGGAAAAGGTGGGAGATAATGCCTATAAATTCAGTCTACCCTCATACATGCACATTTACTCTGTAGTGAATGTGGAGAATGTCAAACTCTATGAGTCTTCCAATTTTTATGGAGAGGAGGAGTAGGTCATACCTTCCATAGAGGACTTAACACCAGATGATTTGTAGAGTTGGTAGAGGACACATCTTTTCGAAAGAGGTCTATAACTACAAGACAAGGGAAACATGAATTTTTCTAGATTGGGATGAAAGGACAACTTCCAAGAAAAGAAAAGTGGTACTCTAGGGAGACTAGGGTAAAGGAAATATTTCCTCACCTCATTCAGTAAATATTTTTGGGACCGAAATCCTCCCTAAACAAGGAGGTATGATCTGTATTATATCATTATATTATTTTCCATCTATCTTGATTCTTTCAGACTGGAAAAAATTGGAGGACTCAACTTGCAGGGTCATTTTAATGGTAGGTCCTAGTTTGTAAAATTGGGGTTTGTAACCTTATACATACATTTTGTGGCATAAAGGCATTCTTGGGAGTAAAGAATTTCCCAATGGTATATTTCACTCCATGACATTATTCTACACATTAAGACCTTTGCAACAATGTGAAAATAACATCAATTAGATCTTGTATGAAAAAGTTATGCCTCCCATAGGTTGACCTATCGTGTTGACCACCATGGTATGAGAGGATGCGACGTCAAACCTCATTACCCATTCCTATGGGGTTATCCATGTAAGGAATTTCAACAAGATTCTAGAAGGTACAAAACCTTATCACAATCAAGGGTTGAAAAAGTCAAAACCCTAACCCTAGATAGCTATTGAGCTATTTTAAATACTAGGACACTAGGAGGAGAAGGGAAACATTATATGTTATTGTATTTTTTTCCATAGAAGAGAATATCAACTTGGAGTGAGAAAATTTGAGTCGATAATAAAAGGCATTAATGTTTTGTAGTAGGATAACTGGCCACAAGTCTTAGATGACTCCATATAGAGTGTCATCTCCTTTGTACTTGCATTATTTCCATACTAGAGAAAACATAGCAAAGAAACCTCACCTTCTAGTTGGGTTTTCTCCTATAAGGGTTTCCCAGAGAAAAACTTTGTGTTATTTTGTGGTTGATGTGTGATTTTATTCTATTGTTCTTTATTTTTCACATTTCATATATTTCATTCACAAACATAAAATCAATAACTAAAGATTCTGGAATCTAAATGAATTTAACCTTCATAGTGTAGATTTCAATTTTATTTATCAGATCTATCATGATGAACTATTCCATTGGAATATCCATGATAATTTATAGAACATGACAACATTAGTATAAAAATAGAAATGTTGTAACTCAATCTCTAGGGATTTATCTAGGGATTAACATGGTCCTCCCCTTAAAACACGTGTTTCCATCAACGCCTAATGTTTTTTGGATGTTTCTACATGAAGAAATCATCTTTCCATGTTGTCTCTTCTACTGGTAGGTTCTTCCACTTGATGAGGTACTATTTATTTTCTCAATTTTGTAGTTTCTTGATTCTTGTTTTAATATCTGGTAAAATAGTTTGAATTGGAATCTTGTCACCAATTGTCTTCTTTAAGAAAGAAATATGAAACATTCGATGCACATGTGAAGACAAAGGAAACTCCAATTTGTAATTCATACTTCCAATCCTGTGCAACACCTCATAGGGACATTGTTTACTTAAGGTACATTTATTGTATGGTTGTGACATCAGAAATACCGAAACCTCCACTTCAAAGTCCATTTCACTGCAATGTTGATCTACTTGTTCCATCCTATTTTGCATTGTAACCAAGTTCTCCTCCAATAGTTTGAGAACCTCGTGTTGGTGCTCTATGTGTTCCTCCACTACTTGAACCCTCACTTTACCTCTCAAGGGTGATGTGAAGGATGGATGATGATATCCATAAATTCCCATAAATGGGGATATGTTTTATGAAGTATCGAAGGATGTGTTGTACCACCATTCTTCCAAGGGAAACCACTTGACCCATTGTGTTTTTTTATCATATGAAAAGAAATTAAGATACACTTATAAAAATTTATTCAAAATATTAGTTTTCCCATTGGATTTAGGATGGTAAGAGGATATGTGAGCCAATTGAGTACCCAAATAACAAAATAATTCAATCCAAAAATTACCATTGAAAATTGGATCTCTATCACTTACAATAATGTTTGGGATTCCATGTAGCTTTTGAACTATTTCAATGAATGTTGTAATTACTATACCTTGTTTAAACAAATGAGAAAGAGACAGAAAATGGCCATATTTTATGAGTTGAACCACACCTACCATGATGGAATTCTTTCTTTTGGACATGGGTAGACCTATAATAAAATCCATCGAGACCTCTTCTCAATGTTTATTTGGTATGGATATTGGTTGTAGGAGACATGGGGTCTTTATTGTATCTCCCTTATTTTGTTGGAAAACCAAACATTCAAACGCAAACTTTTGAACATCAGTTTTAAGACCTTCCTAGAAAAAATAATTCTTGATCATGTGGTAAGTTTTCAAGAACCTTGAATGTCCTCATATAGGAGAAGTATGTAGTTCCAAAAGGACCTTCTATTTTATTTGGGAATTCTTATATAAACATTGGTGATTATGATACCACAATGAATCATTCTTGCACACAAATTTATCTAATGGACTTGGGTACTCTTGGAGTTGTTGAACTATATTGCATATCTTCGATCTTGCTTCCATTATATCCTTGATTTTTCTAACCAATCATATTTTGGAATGGAAATAGCTCAAAGTAAGCTCTACGTGTCTTGCTTTTTCCTTGAAAGTGCATTTTCCACTACATTTTGTTTTTATTTTTTGTAAGAAATTTCAAAGTCATAAATTGTCATTTTTGTAACCCATTTTTGTTTCTCTTCTAATGATAATCGTTGTTCCAAGTAGAACTTCAAACTATCATGATCTGTTTTTATCTTGAAATGTCTTCCTATTATGTAGGGGTATCATTTCTTATATTCATACAATATGGCCAACATTTCCTTTTCATAAATAGGTTTGAGTAATTTATTTCCTCGAAGTTGGTGGATTTCATTGTGAGGGGACCTTCCTTCTTGCAACAAAATTGAACCAATGTTATCCCCTGAGGCATCAAACTACACAATAAAGGTTTTTTTGAAGTTAGGTATGGCCAGGACTGGAGTTTTACACATATCCTACTTATGTTTTTCAAAATCTTTGGTTGCTTCTTGAGTCCAAGAAAATGCCTCATTTTTTAATAACATCATTAGAGGTGTATATAATTTATTGTAATTCTTGATAAACTTGCAGTAGTAGCCCATCAATCCTGAGAATCCTCTAATATTCTTTAAGGTTTTGTGAATTGGTCATTCCATAATAGATTTAATATTGTTAAGGTCCACTCTTGTAATGTACCCAGCCACCTACACGTCGAGCATTATAACTTCAAGTCTCATTCTGGACTAATTCGACCTCTGATCTAACTTTAAATAACAAGGATGCATGAAATATTCACATGCATTGATCAAGATTCATGCTAAACATAAAATAAATGAACCATACGACATGCACGACAATAACCAACAAGCATGCATATTATAGATGTAGAATTCATAGATAATTAAATACACAATGAAATAAAGATACACAGGTTAATAAACATAAAAGAGAGCACTTATATTTTCTAAAACAAGACACCAAATGGATGCAAAACAAGGAAGTTCCACCCAACTATAGACATTGTTGTTCCAAGTCTAAATAGAAATGCAACCCTTGAGCCAGGGCTATGAATCCACAAAGACGGTTCCAGAGGGTCACTCGGCTTACCAAACCAGTTAGTAGTCAAGCTCTCACAGGATTCCCAACACCCACAACAATCCAAGTACCCAAATCTCTTCTACGTAGCCTGCACAACCCAAGAGAATGGACCCCCCCTTCTCTGCCATGTAGTCCCTCATGTTGTCCATCTCCTTCCAGGGCTCCAGTGCAGTCGATCCAAAATCTCCATGCTAGGACTCTCAGGACTCACATCCTTGAGAAAGACTGGGGACAGACCAAATCATCTCATACATGCAGGTCTTGATTCATTGATGGATTACACCATCAATCCCTACATCCAACCATACCATGGTTGTTCTTCAACAATTCATTTTCCTTTCCCAATCCAAGACACGAATGAGGAAATACAAGCGGGTGAAAGAATGAATGGAGTGAAATCCCAACGAAATGTGTGAACAGTGAGAAATTGGGTGAATGAGTGCATGAGATCAAAATGTGTGAATGAATGAAGAAACTAGCAGAAGAACAAGAATGAGAACAAGAGTTAGAACCCCCACCCCAGACCAAATATGGGTTTATGTAATTCTTGGAATCAAGGAACCACTTGTCCTTCCTCCCAAGAATCTTGCGTAATTGTTATTCTCCATTAACCAAAATGGGTAACTAAAATATAAAATAATTACTTGGCCCCTTAAGCACCCTCTCTTGGAATCGTAGCCCCCTATCTCTTTTGTCCTTTCTTGTCTTGCAGCCAACGATGTATTTATTATTAATAATTATCAAAACATTACATTTCCCAGGCACACTGGTCTATTTCAATTGTTTAGGCACTTTGGCCTTTCATAACTTAAAAAAATGCATTATTTAATATGTGGCTTAAAACCCAGGGTGTTACATCCCCTCCCCCTTATTTTGGCACCGTCCTCGGTGCATATACAAAATAGAGAAAAAATCTAAAAATTTATTCAAAAATTTGCAGGTACTCCGCCCGTATGGCATCTTCATTCTCCTATGTAGCATCTTCAGGACCGTAGTGGGTCCACTGGACTTTTAGCAGCTCCATAACTCGATTTCAAATCATTTTGAATTTTATGTCCAATATTCGTGTTGGTTGGACCTAAAAGTATCCCTCTGTCTCTACTTGAATCAGATGTCAATCAATAACATGGTTAGGATCATGTACATATTTGTTTAGCAAAGAGACATGAAATACATTATGCACATTCATGGAAGTAGGCAATGCAAGCATGTATGCAATTGGCCCTATTTTGTCCAATATCTCAAATGGACCATAGAATCTGGCTGCCATCTTTGTGCAACTACCCAAATTCAAAGAGCTCTTCTTGGGATTCACTTTTAAAAGAACATGCTCCCCCACTTTAAATTCTCTAGCTCTCATGTTCTTATTTGCATAAAATTTATGTCTATATTTTGTTGCCTTTAAATTCTTCTTAATCTTAACCATTTGGTCTTCCATATCCTTGAGAAATTATATCCCAAGTACCACTCTTTCTGTTGGTTTGTCCCAACTCACTGGAGTATTGCATTTCCTACCATACAAAGTTTCAAATGGGCTCATTTTCAATGAAGCTTGATACCCATTATTATAGGCAAACTCAACCAAGTGCAAGTAATCTTCCCACTTGGATGGCTTATCCATCACATACATTCTCAACATGTCTTCAATTATTCGGTTGACTTCTTTGTCTGCCCATCTAAATGTGGATGGTATGATGTGATAAAGTTCATATTTGTACCAAATCCTTTAAATAATCCCCTCCAGAAATTTGAAGTAAAATTTGTGTCTCTATTCGAGACAATTGTCCTAGTTATCCCATGCAACCTAGCAATCTCTTTCATGTAAATTTATGCAATATTAGTTGTTGTATGAGTTGTTTTTATAGGAACAAAATGAGCAACCTTTGTTAATTTATCAACCACTACCATGATTGAATCATGTTGTCCTGTTGTCCTAGGCAATTTTGTTATAAATTCAATGGTTACCACTTCCCATTTCTTTTATGGAACTAGTAAGGACTATAGGAAACCCGATGGGTGCCTATGCTCAGCCTTCACTCTCTGACATTACATACATCTGAAGATGTAATCAACAACATCCTTTTTATTCCAGACCAAAAGAATTGGCTTCTAACTGCTGCAATTGTTTTCTGGTAACCGAGATGTCCAACATATGGAACATTATGCATTTATTTTAATACCAAATTCTCGAGTTCTCTGGAACTAGGAACATAAACTCTATTTTTATGCATAAGTAATCCATCTTCTTTCATCTCATACTCTTTCATTTTCTATTGTACATTTTCTTGTTGTAAGATTTCCTTTACCTATAGGTAATGTTGATCTATAACAACAACCTCTAACTTTTTTCTCTTCAAGTATGATTGATGCATACTGACAATTATAGCATGCATGATATGTACTCTTCTACTAAGTGCATCGGAAAATTTATTTTCCTTTCCTTTGATATGCTTTATGTCAAAGTTGTATTCACTTAAAAATTCCAGCCCTATTGTTTTCCTGGCATTCAAAGTTGGTTGTTCAAAAACATATTTCAGACCATAGTGGTATGTTCTTAGTTCAAATCTCATCCCCATGAGATAAATCCTCCACATATTCAATGTGTGAACAATGGTAGCAAGTTTGAAGTCATGCACGGCATAGTTCCTCTCATGTTCTTTAAGATTTATGGACTCATAACCAATGACATGTCCATTTTAAGTGAGGAATCCACCGATTCCTTCCTTACATGCATCTGTACATACCACAAAACTTTCATTTGGGTCAACAATATTTAAAATAGGTGCACTAGTAAGTAATTCCTTCAATAGATTAAATTTCTCTTCACACTCAGATGCCCATTCAAATTTAATTCCCTTCTTTTGGAAATAAGTGATGGGATGAGAAACCTTAGAGAACCTTGCTATAAATATTTTGTAGTAACCAGCTAACCCCATAAAATATTTGTCTTCAGAAACATTCTTGGGCGTTGGCCATCCTCTAATGGCTTCAATATTCTTTGGGTCTACTATTATACCTTGTTCTGAAATAATGTGCCCCGAGTAATGGTTATGTTCTTGGTAAAAATAACACTTACTCAGCTTTGTGTACCACTGATGTTACCTCAGCACTTGCAATACCAATCTTAGGTGATGTTCATGCTCTTCCTTTGAATTAGAATAGAAAAGTATGTCGTCGATGAATGCTATGACAAACTTATCGAAGTAATTTATGAATATTCCATTCATTGAGCACATAAAGACAATTGGTGCATTGGACAATCCAAATGGCACCACTACAAATTCATAATGCCCATACCCGATTCTAAAGTTTGTCTTATGGATGTCTTCTTCTTTGATTATTACCTGATGGTAACCTGAACTCAAGTCTATCTTTGAAAATATCTTTCCTCCTCTTAGCTAATCAAAGAAGTCATCAATTCTGGGTAGAGGATACTTGTTCTTTATAGTGGACTTATTCAGCTATCAAAATTCAATACACAGCCTCAAAGTTCCATCTTTCTTTTTGACAAAGAGTATTGGTGCTTCCCAAGGTGAAACACTTGGATGTATGTATCATTTCTTCAACAATTCTTCCAACTTAATTTGTAATTATGTTAACTCTTGTGTACTCGTTCTATAAGGTGTTTTTGATACCAGGGAAGCTCCTGGCACTAAATCAATACATAAATCTATTTCCCTTTTTGGTGGCAACCCTAGTATTTCTTGGAATAAATCTTCAAACTCTTATAGTACCAAGAAATCTTCAAGGCTTGGCCCTTTTGTCTTTTCTGGCTCCTCAACATGGGCTGCATATAATTGACATCCTTTTCTGAAACACATGTTCAGTTGTAAGGATGAAATATCTCTTATAGGTATAGGTCTTGGAACACCTTTCACAGTTCTCTATTTTCCTTCTTCATCAATACATGTAATTGTCTTGTTGTGACAATCTAGGACAACATGATGCTTTTCCAACCAATCCATTCCAATTAGAATATCATAAGACCCCAATGGTATGATATTTAGATCAACACTAGTATTCACACCATTAAGACTTATGGAACAACCTCTGACCATATCATGGATTCTCCTTTTGGTTCCAGTGGCTAGCTGAAACAAACTTGATTTTCCAAGCTTAATTTTCTCCAAACATAAACTATCCACTATTTTAGGATCAATGTAACAATGACTTTCTCCTGAATCAATTAAAATAGAAACAAATTGATTTATTATCTTACTTC
Source organism: Picea engelmannii (assembly GCA_009831015.1). NCBI lineage: Eukaryota > Viridiplantae > Streptophyta > Pinopsida > Pinales > Pinaceae > Picea > Picea engelmannii. The sequence goes on along the minus strand of ML807497.1, from coordinate 153,988 downwards.
CCACCTCGATCATATTGGATTGGCACTCTACTTGTCAATCATCTAAGGTTGCATAAATCCTTCCCATGTATTCTACTGTTGTAGCCTCTTGGACATTGTGCACAGTCTTTACTCTATCCTTTCTGTGTGGGAAATCCTTGTACAGGTGATCTTCTTTGCATCCCCAACATTGGATTCGTGGTCTTCCCCTTTTTCCCAAGGAGTCTTCTTTCTTGGATTCATCCTTAGCATAATGGTCTTGGTGATTCATATTAGGTTCACTTATATTGAAAGGAGGTTTGAATCCCTTCTTCCACTGATCAAACTTCTCATTATTCTTATCCTTCTAATATTTATGCATGGATTATTTACCTTGGCCTTGCTCATACATGTACTTAGCCTTCCTAATGGTCTCAGTAAAGGTCTTGGTCTCATCATACCAAATCTTTTATTTATAAAACGATGTCAGTCCACTCAAAAAAGTTTGTATTTTCACCTTCTCGTCATTTATGAACCCTACATACTTTAACAACCCCAAGAAATTCTTCTCATACTCTGACATGGTTGCACTTCCCAGTCTAATTTCAAAGAACTCCTGCATTTTCTTGTCATAGAAGTGCTCTGAGAGGTACTCCTTCTGAAAATACTTCTTGAACTACTTCCAAGTGATCCTATTCTCATTAATATTCTCAACTTGCTTCAGTTGGTGCCACCACATAGCAGCTTTCCCATGTAAATGGTAGGTGGAAATTTTGTCTTCTAGGTTTGATGAATAGTTATGAAATTGAAAATATCTCCTGAGTCCAAGCAACCATACCTCAACATCATATTCCCTTTCTCTTTCACCATCAAAGGATGGTGGCTTAAGCTTCCTCAATTCTCCTTGCAAACTATCCAATTCATGTCTTCCTCTTTGGTGCATAACAGGAGACACCTCTAGACTACTCATGGAGTCTTCAGATTCTTAAGACCTTCTTACTGAGTAAGGAGGTGAGTGATGGTTATGCGTTCTGCTATCACTTCTTGAAAAACCATCTCTTCCCCAATCATCTCTTCTTTCATGATACATGCCTTCTTCCTCTTGTTTTGAGCCATTCTTTGTTTTCCTTTGCAACTGATTTAAGATATGCATCACTTGAGAATTTATCTAACTTTATTCTCTCATAAGTCTCTCATTGTCTGCTTTGTAGATCTGCTCTTCTATTTTCAGGCTTTTTACAGTTTCTATCAATGTTTCTTGCTCCCCTCTTCCCTTGTGTCTATTGGATTCTGTCTCTACATTACCAAGGCTAATATTCTTACCTTTGGCCTCTTTATCATGGCTGGAAGCTCCCTCTCCTTCTTCCATTTCTTGAATATGAATTCTGAAATGATATTTTTAAACCCCTTAATTATGCAAAATGTGAAAGTGACTATTTTATTAGAATTAAGCATATGATAAACAATTTTTTCTAGAAAACGCTACAGATCCTTTCAATTCATGAAGAATATATATTAGTTTGCATCATATAACACTTCCATGTTATCCCTTAGCCGACACATAATTAAATTATTCACAGGCGATTCCTTCAAACCACTTCCCCAAGTGACCACGTCTCGAAACCATGGGATTAATCGTTCCTTAGCACTTTTCTTTCTTCAAAATAAAAAAAAATTGGCCACTAGCCCCCTTGTTGTATTTAAAACAATTTTCGGGAACTAACCCTTTTTCCTTCATCTCTCAATCATGTGTGACCATGGTTATGACCCTGTGCTTAGCTGAAAAGCACTATTCATAGCTTTGGGACTTCAGGGCTCTAGAACTTCAGGCTTCGGTGGTTTCACCTTCATCACACTTCATTTTCCCCGAATGCTGAACTAGCAAACTTTCCAACAGACCCTTCTTCGGAGTTTCAGGGCTCCATAACTTCTAAACTTTGGGCTTCATAGGTTTTTCCTATACCACACATAATTCCCTCCGAACATCGAACTAGTGAAATCCCAGAGAGGCTCTTCAGAGTATCATTACTTAGGTGCTCCAGAGCTTTAGACTTCAGAGGCTTTTACAACATCAAACCTAGATTTCCCAAACGTTGAACTAGCAAGCTTCTCTAGAGATTCATGCTTTGGAGGTTCTTGCAACAACATACTCCCATATCCATGAATGTCAAATCTCTGAACTTCTGGAGTCTCATAAAAAACTACGCATAAGGGGGTGATACGTGGTGAAAATACAGAGATGACACATGACCCATTCTACGGGTGAAACATGTCAAGTTATAGTTCGCACAAAAGATCTGTGAAAATCACAAAACAAGATGACATGTGTCATGTATAAAGTGGGTCCACATCACCCTAGGTGATGTCATCATGCCACTTCACTCCGACGCCTCGGGATTTCGGGACTCCAGACTTCATAGGATCTCTCACCGGAACACTTCAAAACTCCCGAACACCAAATTAGAGAATAATTTCTAATCTGTGGACATGTGTCCCCAAAAAAAAATGGTCCATATTTACTCCAGAGTTCAAGACTTCTGGAGATTTTCTTCCTAGAATCTTAAGGACTCGCTTCTCCCAAAGTATCAAACCTCTAAATTTTCGTGAGATCTACGACTCACACTCACTCGCATGCATATATGATGGCTAGGATTTGATCTTCTCCATTGTGCTTCCCTCCTGATCTGTGTTTGATCCAACGACCTAGATATTTACTTGGACAAATCCAATGGTCATGTACTCCTCTTAGTTATCTACAACATAGATTCACTCCGGAACTCCAGAGTTTCAAGGATTTTTCCTCTTTTATGAAAAAGAACTTAAAAAATCTAGAGTGGCGAGGTCCGAAGGACTTCGGTGCTTAACCACCATGTTCATTTTCCATATCTGATGGTTATGAAGGAGTCAGACCTTTTCAAACATATCTAATGGCCCAGGTCAAATCTTTGTGGCCCAAATCAACGACCATTGTGGTTTCCTAAACTGCTACACCTTCTGATCTTTCAAACATAGTTAAGGTGTTCTCTCAGCATCTTTCTAACACTCATGAACTCTATGTAACTTGAAATTTTTCCATTTCGGTAATGATTCTCTATGAACGTTTTGCTTCAATTTCCACTTACACAACCCATCTAGGCTCAGTGTTGAAAACTGGAGGTCTAATACCAATCTGTAACCTACCTAGCCACCTATAGGATAGGCACGCTAACTTTAAGTCCCCTTCTGGACTAATTCAACCTCTAATATAAATTTAAATAACAAGGATGCATGAAATATTCACATGCATTGATCAAGATTCATGCTAAAAATAAAATAAATGAACCATACGACATGCACAACAATAACCAACAAGCATGCATATTCTAGATGCATAATTCATAGATAGTTAAATACACAGAGAAATAAATATACACAGGTAAATTACTATTAAAGAGAGAAATTATTTTTTTTCTAAAACAATACATCAATAGGTTGTGGACCAAGGATGTTCCACCCAACCATAGACATTGTTGTTCCAAGTCTCAACAACAATGTCACCCCCGAGCCATGGCTCTGAATCCACAAGGACGGTTCTAGAGTGTCACTCGGCTTCCCAAACCAGTCAATACTCAAGCTCTCACGGGATTCTCATCACCCACAACAATCCAAGTACCTAACTCTCTTCTACCCAACCTACACAACCCAAGAGAACATACTCACCCTTATCTGCCATGCAGTCCCTCAGGCTATTCATCTCCTTCCAGGGATCCATTGTAGCCGGTCCAGAATATCCATGTTGGTACTCTCAAGACTCACAATTGTGAGAAAGACTGGATAGAGACCAAAGAATATTAGACATGAAGGTCTTGATTCATGGTTGGATTACACCATCGGTCTCTACAACCAACCATACCATGGTTGTTCCTCAATAGTTCATTTTCCTTTCCCAAGCTAAGACACAAATGAGGAAAGACAAGCGGGTAAAAGAATGAATGGAATGAAATCCTGACGAAAGGTGCGAACAGTGAGAAATTGAGTGAATGAGTGCATGAGTGAAAAATGTTTGAATGAATGAAGCAACCAACAGAAGAATAAGAACGAAAACAGGAGTGAGAACCCCCACTCCAGACTAAATATGGGTTTATGTAATTCTTGGAATCAAGGAACCACTTGGCCTTCCTCCCAAGAAGCTCACATAATTGTTATTCTCCATTAACGAAAATTGGTAAATAAATATAAAATAATTAATTATCCCCTTAAGCCCCCTCTATTGTGGAATCATAGCCCCCTGTCTCTTTTGTCCTTGTCTGTCTTACATACAACGATGTATATATTATTAATAATGATCAAAACATTATATTTCCTAGGAACACTGGCCTCTTTCAATTGTTTAGGCACTTTGGTCTTTCATAACTTAACAAAATACATCATTTAATATGAGGCTTAAAACTCAGGGTGTTACAACTCTGATGCCTTCATGAGATAGAATTTGACCCAAATATTGGACTTTTTGAGTCCCAAAGGAACACTTGGAAAACTTTGCATATAGTTGTTGCTCTTCCAATACTTTTATGACTATGTCATCAAGGGTTGAAGAAGTAAAAACCCTAACCATAGATAGCTATCGATCTATTTTAAATACTAGGACACTAGGAGCAGAAGGGGTTCCATTCTATGTTATTGTATTTTTTTCCATAGAAGAGAAGATCAACTTGGAGTGAGAAAATTTGAGACAATAATAGAGGGCATTAATGTTTTGTAGTAGGATAACTAGCCACAAGTCTTAGGTGACTCCATAGAGAGTGCCCTCTCCTTTGTACTTGCATTATTTCCATACTAGAGAAAACATAGCAAATAAACCTCACCTTCTTGTTGGATTTTCTCCTATAAGGGTTTCCCAGAGAAAAAAATTGTGTTATTTTGTGGTTGATGTGTTATTTTATTCTATTGTTCTCTATTTTTCACATTTAAGATATTCCATGCACAAACATAAAATCAATAACTAAACATTTTGGAATCTAAATGAATTTAACCTTCATAGTGTAGATTTCAATTTTATTTATCAGATCTGACATGGTGAACTATTCCAGTGGAATATCTATGACAATTTATAGAACATGAAAACGCTAATATAAAAATAGAAATGTTGTAACTCAATCTCTAGGGATTTATCTAGGAATTAACATGGTCTTCCCCTTAAAACATGTGTTTCCATCAACAACTAATGAGTTTTGGATGTTTCTACATGAAGAACTCATCTTCCCATGTTGCCTCTTCTATTGGTAGGTTCTTCCACTTGATGAGGTACTATGTATTTTCTCAATTTTGTAGTTGCTTGATTCTTGTTTTAATATCTGGTAAAATAGTTTGAATTGGAATCTTGTCACCAATTGTCTTCTTTAAGAAAGAAATATGAAGCATTGGATGCACATGTGAAGACAAAGGCAACTCCAATTTGTAATCCATACTTCCAATCCTCTGCAACACCTCATAGGGACATTGTTTACTTAAGGTACATTTATTGTATGGTTGTGACATCAGAAATACTGAAATCTTCAATTCAAAGTCCATTTCACTGCAATGTTGATCTACTTGTTCCATCCTATTTTTCATTGTAACCAAGTTCTCCTCCAATAGTTTCAGAACCTCGTGTTGGTTCTCTATGTTCTCCTCCACTAATTGAACCCTCACTTTACATCTCAAGGGTGATGTGATGTATGGATGATGATATCCATAAATTCCCATAAATGGGGACATTTTTTATGAAGTATCGAAGGATGTGTTGTGCCACCATTCTTCCAAGGGAAACCACTTGACCCATTGTGTTTTTTTATCATATGAAACGAAATTAAGATACACTTCTAAACATTTATTAAAAATATTAGTTTTCCCATTGGATTTAGGATGGCAAGAGGATATTGGAGCCAATTGAGTACCCAAATAACAAAATAATTCAATCCAAAAATTACCATTGAAAATTGGATCTCTATCACTTACAATAATCTTTGGGATTCCATGTAGATTTTGAACTATTTCAATGAATGATGTAGCTACTATACCTTGTTTAAACAAATGTGAAAGAGAGAGAAAATGGCCATATTTCATGAGTTGAACCACCCCTACCATGATGGCATTCTTTCTTTTGGACATGGGTAAACCTGTAATAAAATCCATTGAGACCTCTTCTCAATGTTTATTTGGTATGGATATTGGTTGTAGGAGACATTGGGTGTTTATTGCATCTCCCTTATTTTGTTGGAAAACCAAACATTCAACCACAAACTTTCAAACCTCAGTTTTAAGACCTTCCGAGAAAAAATACTTCTTGATCCTATGGTAAGTTTTCAAGAGCCCTGATTGTCCTCCTATAGGAGAAGTATGTAGTTCCAAAAGGACCTTCTGTTTGAGTTGGGAATTCTTATATAAACATTGGTGATTATGATACCACAATGAATCATTCTTCCACACAAATTTATCTAATGGACTTGGGTACTCTTGGATTTGTTGAACTATATTGCATATATTCTAATCTTGCTTCTATTATATCCTTGATTTTTCCAACCAATCAGATTTTGGAATGGAAATAGCACAAAGTAAGCTCTATGTATCTTGCTTTTTCCTTTAAAGTGCATTTTCCACTACATTTTGTTTTTATTTTTTGTAATCAATTTCAAAGTCATAAATTGGCATCTTTGTAACCCATTTTTGTTTCTCTTCTAATGATAATCGTTGTTCCAAGTAGAACTTCAAACTATCATGATCTTTTTTTACATTGAAGTGTATTTCTATTATGTAGGGGCATCATTTCTTATATGCATACAATATGACCAACATTTCCTTTTCATAAATAGGTTTGACTAATTTATTTCCTTGAAGTTGGTGGCTTTCATTGTGAGGGGGGCTTTCTTCTTGCAACAAAATAGAACCAATGTTATCCCCTTAGGGATCAAACTACACAATAAAGGTCTTTTTGAAGTTAGGTATGGACAGGAGTGGAGTTTTACACATAGCCTCCTTATTTTTTTCAAAAGCTTTGGTTTCTTCTTGAGTCCAAGAAAATGCCTCATTTTTTAATAACATCGTTAGAGGTGTTTCTATTTGATCACAATTATTGATAAACTTGTAGTAGTAGCCCATCAATCCTGAGAATCCTCTAAGATTATTTAAGGTTTTGTGAATTGGTCATTCCATCGTAGATTTAATATTGTTAAGGTCCACTCTTGTAATGTACCCAACCACCTATAGGTCGAGCACGCTAACTTCAAGTCCCGTTCTGGACTAATTCGACCTATGATCTAACTTTAAATAACAAGGATGCATGAAATATTCGCATGCATAGATCCAGATTCATGCTAAACATAAAACAAATGAACCATACAACATGCACGACAATAACCAACAAGAATGCATATTATAGATGAAGAATTCATAGATAATTAAATACACAACGAAATAAATATATACAGGTAAATAACCATAAAAGAGAGCAGTTATATTTTCTAAAACAAGACACCAACTAGATGAAAACCAAGGACGTTCCACCCAACTGTAGACATTGTTGTTCCAAGTCTCAACAACAATGTAACCCTCGAGCCAGGGCTATGAATCCATAAGGACGGTTCCAGAGGATCACTCGGCTTCCCAAAACCAGTCAGCAGTCAAGCTGTCAGAGGATTCACATCACCCAAAAAAATCCAAGTACCCATCTCTCTTCTACCCAACCTGCACAACCCAAGAGAATGGACCCCCCCTTCTTCGCCACATAGTCCCTAATGTTCTCCATCTCCTTCTAGGGATCCAATGCAGCCGATACATAATCTCCATGCTAGGACTCTCAGGACTCACAACTGTGAGCAAGACTTGGCACAGACCAAAGCATCTTAGACATGTAGGTCTTGATTCATGGCTGGATTACACCAACAGTCTCTACATCCAACCATACCATGGTTGTTCTTCAACAGTTCATTTTCCTTTCCCAAGCCAAGACACGAATGAGGAAAGACGAGCGGGTGAAAGAATGAATGGAGTGAAATCCCAACGAAAGGTGTGAACAGTGAGAAATTGGGTGAATGAGTGCATGAGAGAAAAATGTGTGAATGAATGAAGAAACTAGAAGAAGAAAAAGAATTAGAGTAGGAGTTAGAACCCCCACCCCAGACCAAAGATGGGTTTATGTAATTCTTGGAATCAAGGAACCACTTGGCCTTCCTCCCAAGAATCTCATGTAACTATTATTCTCCATTAACCAAAATGTGTAAATAAAATATAAAATAATTACTTAGCCCCTTAAGCACCCTCTTGTGGAATCGTAGCCCCCTATCTCTTTTGTTATTTTCTGTCTTGCAGCCAACGATGTATTTATTATTAATAATTATCAAAACATTACATTTCCTAGGCACATTGGTCTATTTCAATTGTTTAGGCACTCTAGCCTTTCATAACTTAACAAAATACATTATTTAATACGGGGCTTAAAACCCAGGGTGTCACATCCCCTCCCCCTTATTTTGGCACCGTCCTCAATGCATATACAAAACATAGAACAAAATCTAAAAAATTATTCAAAACATTGTAGGTACTCCATCTGCATGGCATCTTCATGCTCCCAGGTAGCATCTTCAAGTCTGTATCGGGTCCACTGGACTTTTACCAGCTCTGTAACTCAATTCCGGACCATTTTGACTTTTATGTCCAATATTTGCGTTGGTTGGACCTAAAAGTCTCCCTCTGTCTCTACTTGAATCAGATTCCAATCAATAACATGGTTAGGATCATGTACATATTTTTTTAGAAAAGAGACATGAAATACATTATGCACATTCATGGAAGTAGGCAATGCAAGCATGTATGCAATTGGCCCTATTATGTCCAATATCTCAAATGGACCACATAATCTGGCTGCCAGCTTTGTGCAACTGCCCAAATTCAAAGAGCTCTTCTTGGGCTTCACTTTTAAAAGCACATGCTCCCCCACTTTAAATTCTCTAGCTGTCATGTTCTTATCTGCATAAAATTTATGTCTATCTTGTGTTGCCTTTAAATTTTGCTTAATCTTAACCATATGGTCTTCCATATCCTTGATCAATTCTATCCCAAGTACCACTCTATCTGTTGGGTTGTCCCAATTCACTGGAGTATTTCATTTCCTACCATACAAAGCTTCAAATGAGTTCATTTTGAATGAAGCTTGATACCCATTATTATAGGAAAAAACAACCAAGTGCAAGTAATCTTCCCACTTGGATGGCTTATCCATCACATACATTCTCAACATGTCTTAAATTATTTGGTTGAATCTCTTTGTATTCCCATCTGAATGTGGATGGTATGATGTGCTAAAGTTCAGATTTGTACCAAATCGTTTAAATAATCCCCTCCAGAAATTTGAAGTAAACTTTGTGTCTTTGTTTGACACAATTGTCCTAGGTATCCCATGAAACCTAGCAATATCTTTCATGTAAATTTATGCAATATTAGTTGTTGTATGAGTTTTTTTTACAGGAACAAAATGAGCAACCTTTGTTAATTTATCAACCAATACCATGATCAAATCATGTTGTCCTGTTGTCCTGGGAAATTTTGTTATAAATTTAATGGTTACCACTTCCCATTTATTTTCTGGAATTGGTAAGGGTTGTACAAAACCCATTGGGTGCCTATGCTCATCCTTCACTCTCTGACATTCCATACATCTAGAGTTGTAATCAACAACATCCTTTTTCATTCCTGGCCAAAAGAATTGGCTTCTTACTGTTGTAATTGTTTTCTAGTAACTGAGATGTCCATCATATGGAACATTATGCATTTCTTTTAATACCAAATTCCCGAGTTCTCTGGAACTAGGAACATAAACTCTGTTTTTATGCATAAGTAATCTATCTTCCTTCATCTCATACTCTTTCATTTTTTGTTGTACATTTTCTTGTTATAAGATTTCCTTTACCTATAGGTAATACTGATCTATAACAACAACCTCTAAAATTCTTCTCTTCAAGTCTAACTGATGCATACTGACAGTTATAGCATGCATGAGATGTACTCTTCTACTAACTACATCAACAACTTTATTTTTCTTTCCTTTGATATGCTCCATGTCAAAGTCGTATTCACTTAAAAATTCTACCCATATTGTTTTCCTGACATTCAAAGTCGGTTGTTCAAAAATATATTTAAGACCACAGTGGTATGTTCTTAGTTCAAATCTCTTCCCCATGAGATAATTCCTCCACATATTCAATGCGTGAACAATGGAAGCAAGTTCGAAGTTATGTGTGGCATAGTTTCTCTCATGTTATTTAAGCTTTATGGACTCATAACCAATGACATGTCCATTTTGAGTGAGGACTCCACCGATTCCTTGCATGCATCTGTACATACCAAAAAACTTTTATTTGGGTCAACAATATTTAAAATAGGTGAACTAGTAACTAATTCCTTCAATAAATTAAATTTCTCTTCACACTCAAATGTCCATTCAAATTTAATTCCCTTCTTTTGCAAAGAAGTGACGGGATGAAAAATCTTAGAGAACCTTGCTATAAATCTTCTGTAGTAACCAGTTGACCCCATAAAATATCTGACTTCGGAAACATTCTTGGGTGCTAGCCATCCTCTAATGGATTCAATATTCTTTGGGTCTACTATTATATCTTTTTATGAAATAATGTGCCCCGAGTAATGGATTTATTCTTGGTAAAAAGAACACTTACTCAACTTTTTGTACAACTGATGTTCCCTCAACACTTGCAATACCAATCTTAGGTGATGTTCATGCTCTTCCTTTGAATTAGAATAGACAAGTATGTCGTCCAGGAATGCTATGACAAACTTATCCAAGTAATTTATGAATATTCCATTCATTAAGCACATAAATACAATTGGTGCATTGGAAAATCCAAATGGCACCACTATAAATTCATAATGCCCATACCCAGTTCTAAAGGTTGTCTTATGGATGTCTTCTTCTTTGATTCTTACCTGATGGTACCCTGACCTCAAGTCTATCTTTGAAAATATCTTTCCTCCTCTTAGCTAATCAAAGAGGTCATCAATTCTGGGTAGAGGATACTTGTTCTTTATAGTGGACTTATTCAACTATCGAAAGTCAATACACAGCCTCAAAGTTCCATCTTTCTTTTTGACAAAGAGTATTGGTGCTTCCCAAGGTGAAACACTTGGACGTATGTATCATTTTTTCAACAATTCTTCCAACTTCATTTTTAATTATTTTAACTACAGTGTACTCATTCTATAAGGTATTTTTGATACCAAGGAAGCTCTTGGCACTAAATCAATAAAGAAATCTATTTCCCTTTTTGGTGGCAACCCTAGTATTTCTTGGAATAAATCTTCAAAATCTTATAGTACCAAGAAATCTTCAAGGCTTGGCCCTTTTGTATTTTCTGGCTCCTCCACATGGGATGCATATAATTGACATCCTTTTCTAAAACACCTCTTCAGTTGTAAGGATGAAATATCTCTTATAGAGATGGGTATTGGAAAACCTTTCACAATGCTCTATTTTCCTTCTTCATAAAGACATGTAATTGTCTTGTTATGACAATCTAGGAAAACATGATGCTTGTCCAACCAATCCATTCTAATTAGAATATCATAAGACCCCAATGGTATGATATTTAGATCAACACTAGTATTCACACCATTAAGACTTATGGAACAACCTCTGACCATATCATGGATTCTCCTTTTGGTTCCAGTGGCTAGCTGAAACAAACTTGATTTTCCAAGCTTACTTTTCTCCAAACGTAAACTATCCACTATTTTAGGATCAATGTAACAATGACTTGCTCCTGAATCAATTAAAATAGAAACAGGTTGATTTATGATCTTACTTCCCACCTCGATCATATTGGATTGGTACTCTGCTTGTCGATCATATAAGGTTGCATCCTTCCCATGTCTTCTACTATTGTAGCCTCTTGGACATTATGCACGGTCTTCACTCTGTTCTTTCTGTGTGGGAAATCCTTGTACATGTGATCTTCTTTGCATCCCCAACATTGGATTGGTGGTCTTCCCCTTTTTCCCAAGGAGTATTCTTTCTTGGATTCATCCTTAGCATATTGGTCTTGATGATTCATATTAGGTTCACATATGTTGAAAGGAGGTTTGAATCCCTTCTTCCATTGATCAGACTTCTAATTCTACTTATCCTTCTAATATTTCTGCATGGATTCTCTTCCCTGGCCTTGCTCATATAGGTACTTAGCCTTCCTAATGGTCTCATTCAAGGTCTTGTGATCATCATAGCGAATCGTTTCTTTATAAAAGGATGGAAGTCCACTCAGAAATCTTTGTATTTTAACCTTCTCACCATTTATGAACCCTACATACTTTAACAACCCCAAGAAATTCTTCTCATACTCTAACATGGTTGCACTTTCCAGCCTAATTTCAAAGAAATACTGCATTTTATTGTCGTTGAAGTGTTATGAGAGGTAATCCTTTTGAAAATACTTCTTGAACTGCTTCCAAGTGATCTTATTCTCATTAATATGCTCAACTTGCTTTAGTTGGTGCCACCACATAGCAGCTTTCCCATGTAAATGGTAGATGGAAATTTTGTCTTCTAGGTTTGATGAATAGTTATGGATTCAAAAATATCTCTTGAGTCCAAGAAACCATACCTCAACATCATCTTTCCTTTCTCTTTCACCATCAAAGGATGGTAGCTTAAGCTTCCTCAATTCTCCTTGCAAACTGTCCAATTCATGTCTTCTTCTTTGGTGCCTAATAGGAGACACCTCTAGACTACTCATGGAGTCTTCAGATTCTTAAAACCTTCTTACTGAGTAAGGAGGTGAGTGATGGCTATGCGTTCTGCTAGCACTTCTTGAAAAACCATCTCTTCCCCAATCATCTATTCTTTCATGATACTTGCCTTCTTCCTCTTGTTTTGAGTCATTCTTTGTTTTCGTTTGAAACTAATTTAATCTCTCCATCACTCGATAATTTATCTGACTTTTTTCTCTCGTCAATCTCTCATTGTCTGCTTTGTAGCTTTGCACTTCTATTTTCAGGATTTTTAAAGTTTCTATCAATGTTTCTTGTTCCCCTTTTCCCTTGTGTCTGTTGGATTCTATCTCTGCATTACCAACACTAATATTTTGACCTTTGGCCTCTTTATTATGGCTGGAAGCTTCCTCTCCTTCTTCCATATCTTGAATATGCATTCTAAAATGATATGTTTAAACCCCTTAATTATGCAAAATGTGCAAGTGACCATTTTATTAGAATTAAGCATATGATAAACAAAATTTGCCAGACAATGCTACAGGTCCTTTCAATTCATGAAGAATATATATTAGTCTGCATTATATAACACCTCCATGTTATCCCTTAGCCGATACAGAATTAAATTTTGCACAAGCGCTTCCTTTAAACCACTTCCCCAAGTGACCACAACTTGAAATCACATGCTTAATCCTTCCTTAGCGCTTTTCTTTCTTCAAAATAAAAAATTCGGCCACTAACCCCCTTGTTGTATTTAAAACAATTTTCAGGCACTAACCCTTTTTCCTTCAGCTCTTAATCATGTGTGACCACAGTTATGGCCCTGCGCTTAGATGAAAAGTGCTATCCAGAGCTTAAGGACTTCGGGGCTCCAGAACTTCGGGCTTCGGTGGTTTCACCTTCATCACACTTCATTTTCCACGAATGTTGAACTAGAAAACTTTTGAGAAGACCCTTCTTCAGAGCTTTAGGGCTCTATAACTTCTGAACTTTGGGATTCGGAGGTTCTTCCTATACCACACATCATTCCCTCTTAATGCCGAACTAGTGAAAATCCTGGAGAGGCTCTTCGGAGTATCATTACTTCAGTGCTCTAGAGCTTTAGACTTCAGAGGCTCTTACAACATCACACCTATATTTCCCAAATGTTGAACTGACGAACTTCTCTGGAGCCTCGTGCTTTGGAGGTTCTTGCAACAACATATTCCCATATCCACGAATGTCTAATCTCCGAACTTCTGGAGTCTCATCAACAACTACGCATCAGGGGGTGATACGTGGAGAAAATACAGAGATGACACATGACCCACTCTATAGGTGACACTTGTCAAGTTATAGTTGGCACAAAAGACCTGTGAAAAGCAGAAAACAAGATAACATGTGGAATGTATAAAGTGGGTCCACATCACCCTAGGTGACGTTAACATGCCACGTCACTCCGGTGCCTCAGGACTTCAGGACTCCAAACTTCGAAGGATCTCTCACCAGAACACTTCAAAACTCCCGAACACCAAATTAGCAAATAATCGCTAATCTATGGACATGTGTCCCCAAACACGAACGGTCCATATTTACTCCGGAGTTCGGGACTTCAGGAGATTTTCTTCCTGGCATCTTAAGAACTCGCTTCTCTCGGAGTGTCAAACCTCTGAATTGTCATGAGATCTACGACTCACACTCGCTCGTGTGCAGATATGACGGTTGGGATATAATCTTCCCCACTGTGCTTCCCTCCTGATCTATGCTTGATCCAACGACCCGAATATTCCCTTGGACAAATCCAACGGTCATGTACTCCTCTTAGTTATCTATGGCATAGATTTACTCTAGAACTCTAGAGTTTCGAGGATTTTTCCTCTTTTATGACAAAGAACTTAAAACATCCAGAGCGGCAAGGTCCAAAGGACTTCGGTGCTTAACCACCATGCTCCTTTTCCAGATCTGACGGCTATGAAGGACTCAGACCTTTTCAAACATATCTAACGACCCAGGTCAAATCTTTGTGGCCCCAAATCAATGACCATTGTGGTTTCTCGAACCGCTACACCTCCTGAGCTTTCAAACACAGTTAAGGTGTGCTCTCATTATCTTCCTGACACCTATGGACTCTCTGTAACTAGATATTTTTCCATTTCGGCAACGATTCTCTATGAACGTTTTGCTTCAATTTCCATTTACATGGCCCATCTAGGCTCGGTGTTGAAAACTGGAGATTTGATACCAATCTGTAACGTACCCAACCACCTACAGGCCAGGCACGCTAACTTCAAGTCCCCTTCTGGACTAATCTGACCTGTGATCTAACTTTAAATAACAAAGATACATGAAATAATCACATGCATTGATCAATATTCATGTTAAACATAAAACAAATGAACCATACGACGTGCACAACAATAACCAACAGGCATGCATATTATGGATGCAAAATTCATAGATAATTAAATACATAGCGAAATAAAGATACACAGGTAAATAACCATTAAAGAGAGCACTTATCTTTTCTAAAACAAGACATCAACTGGCTACGGACTAAGGACATTCCACCCAACCATAGACATTGTTGTTCCAAGTCTCAACAACAATGTCACCCCCGAGTCAGGGCTCTGAATCCACAAGGACGGTTCCAGAGTGTCACTCGGCTTCCCAAACTAGTCAACACTCAATCTCTCACAAGCTTCCCAACACCCACAACAATCCAAGTGCCCAACTCTCTTCTACCCGACCTACACAAACCAAGAGAATGGACCCCCCCTTATCTTCCACGCAGTCCCTCAGGTTGTCCATCTCCTTCCAGGGCTCTAGTGTAGCCGGTCTAGAATCTCCATGCTGGCACTCTGAAGACTCACAGTTGTGAGAAAGACTGGGCACAGACCAAAGAATATTAGACATACAGGTCTTAACTCATGGTTGGATTACACCAGCGGTCTCTACAACCAACCATACCATGGTTGTTCCTCAATGGTTCATTTTCCTTTCCCAAGCCAAGACACGAATGAGGAAAGACGAGCGGGTGAAAGAATGAATGGAGTGAAATCACAATGAAAGGTGTGAACAATGAGCAATTGAGTGAATGAGTGCATGAGTGAAAAATGTGTGAATGAATGAAGCAACCAACAGAAGAACAAGAATGAAAACGGGAGTGAGAACCACCACCCCAGACCAAAGATGGGTTTATGTAATTCTTGGAATGAAGGAACCCCTTGGCCTTCCTCCCAAGAAGCTCACGTAACTATTATTCTCCATTAACCAAAATGGGTAAATAAAATATAAAATAATTACTTAGTCCCTTAAGCCCCCTCTCTTGTGGAATCATAGCCCCCTATCTCTTTTGTCATTGTCTGTCTTGCAGCCAACGATGTATTTATTATTAATCATGATCAAAACATTACATTTCCTAAGCACATTGGCCTCTTTCAATTTTTTTGGCACTCTGGCATTCGATAACTTAACAAAATACATTATTTAATACGGGGCTTAAAACCCAGGGTGTTACAACTCTAATGCCTTCATGAGATAGAATTTGACCCAAATATTGGAGTTTTTGAATCCCAAAGGAAAACTTGGAAAACTTTGCATATAGTTGTTGCTCTTCCAATACTTGTATGACTATGTCAACAACATGCTCTTCCCAAGATTTGTTGTAGATTAGTATATCGTCAAAAAATACCAATACAAATTTTCTAAGGGTTTGAAAATAGAATTCACAAAAAAATTCATAATAACCTTCATGTGTTATCAAGGTTGTTTTGGGGACACTTTCTTGTCTCATTATGATTTGATCATATCTAGAACATAGATCCAGCTTGGTAAATAAAATTGCTCCTTGCAATTCATCTAATAATTCATCAATGACTGGAATATGAAACTCATCTTTAATGGTCATTTTGTTGAGCTCTTTATAATCTAGACACATATGCCATGAACCTTCCTTTGTGTAAACCATCACCACTGGTGAAGAGAGAACACTTTGGCTAGATTGAATGATGTCATCCTCTAATATTTCTTGAACCATTCACCCAATTTCACTCTTTTGTGCATATGGGTCTTTGTAAGGTCTAATGTTAGGTGGTATTATTCAATATCATGGTCATGATCTCGAGTAGATGAAAAACCTTTAGGAATATCTCCAAAAACATTGGAATGATTGTCTATAACTTTTTAAAGATCCAAAGGAACAAAAAATCTAGATATTTGAACATCTAGTAAGCACAATTGTACAATTACATCTTGGTGTCCTCTTTTTTTTTTTTTAGCAATTTCGTCACATCATTATAACTTATCACTTTAAAAGGTTTCCCTTAGATACCTCCACCTCCAAGTTCCCTTGTGTTGAGAAGAAAATCTCAAACAAAGTTCCATGTGACTTAACATCAATTAAAAAAGTTACTAGCGTATGCTTGAGCATGACTTTGAACTTTTGCCACATTTCAAATATCCACGCAAGAATGATGACCTTGATGCAAGATTTCTCACTGAAACTCAACTTGCGTCTCGAAAAAAATTCTCAATGAAGTAGGTGAACCGTGACACCTTGCCTGGAATTTTATATGCAAACCCACCTCTCTAGCTCCTCTCTTTATCTGCATTCAAACATTTGGCTTGCAATCTCTATTCCCCTTGGGCAACAAGTTGCGTCGACAACGCGTTCTGTCGAATACGATGGCGGCCTTTAAAACCTATTTAATGAATGTAAATGGGCAGTCAACAAACTGCAGTGAGTCCAAGCACAACTGCTCTCATGCAGCCGTCGAACTTTACCCAACTAAAACGGATGGGGCCACGCCCAGTCGCTGGGGTCGGTTCGGGTCCAGTCTCCCTGCGCTCAGCTGTTGCCGCCTGGCGTCGGCGTTCGTTTTCACCTTCACATGAGAAGTTTTGACTGTGCGATTTCTCGCTATAACAAAAAGCTCAAAATTATAATTTTGAGTTAGAATCATATAAATTTCGAAATAAATTGAAAGTCAATAGTTGCGGTTTAGCAGTTTAGATCTCGCATTTCTGCCGTGTGAACAATTGAAAGCAGCGATTTCCGTTTCAAGGAAGTCAAAAAGCACGCACAACGGAGAAGGCGGTAAAGGGGTTAGGTCTGAGTATAAGTATTTCCTTTTCACAACGTATTTCCGCATCCAAATCTTCTATCTGTTATGTCAGAGTTCTAGCTTTCTCATACTGATTCACAATCTCTTCTCCCGCAAATATATTCGTCAGATATCATATCGATTCTCTTTTCTGCAACCAGTGAGCTTCGATCCGTACCATATCATATTGTTTATTTGCTAAGATGAATAGCCTGATCATGGCTATAATCTTGTTCCTGCTTTTTGCAAGCCATAGTTGCAGCGGCAGATTGCTCGAGAGCAATCTATTTATCGCCTCGGACAATCCGTCTGCCTCCAATCCCAATCTCCATTCAGTGGTCAACGATGTCTCCCGCTTGGAGAAAGATGCGGTATTGCATTGTGATGAAGAAATAAGCCCCTGGAGCGGCTCGTCGGAGAAGAGTGCCGCCAAAGATCAGAACAAGTTATCGTCCGGGCTTACTCCGGTTAATATTCAAGATAAAAACCAGGCGGATGAACCGCCGATAGTCGAAGCGTATTTCATCTACCGCCGAAGGGAAATGTAACACCGTCTGGCCGGGGTCCAAAAGTAAATTCCATGGTGACAGAACAACGCCTCTCCACATCGAAGCGTAGTCCCGGCGTCGGTCACATGCAGATGGTCCGCCCTAAATCTCAAACAATAAACGGCGAGAAGCTCAAATCCCATCACAGCAATGAAGATGATAAAAGAAATAAACGCAAGCTGCGCTCTACCCCGAGCCCAGGAGTCGGCCATTGATGGGCATCAGCTGTATACAAACATTAATAGAAGAGCGTTTACAGCAAGAATTTGTTCGTGATCGATAAAGGCAGGCAAATCCCAAGTATAGAACAACGTTTCCCATTATGGCCCTTCAAGTGCAGATCCAGTTGAAGGATCGGAGTCTTTGGGACTCAAAATTCAATATTTCCATTATTGATCGAGGATTTTCTGAAATGTAAACTTATTCATATCTCCACGTTACAGGGCATCCCGGCTATGGTAACGCCCTTGCCAGATAAGATGAGAGAATGTCGTTTGGTTTTCGTGTGTAGATTGTCAGAAGACAAACGCTGTCTGTGAGAACAGGGTTAGGATAATATAGTGGAGTAGAGAACCACGTCTCATACGTACCATTGTTTTTTAATTTCTTGAAACTCAAATAACCTCTTATGAATTGATCAAAACTTCTTGAAGTTTTAAAGTTTTACCAAATATTTCATAATTGTTGTGAGAGAAACATTGGGTTTTAGAGATTTCATCTTTATTTTAGTAGTAAATTTTACTCTTTTTAATAAATTTGAACAGTTATCACATTAAATCATGTTTACAGTTATCACATTAAATCATGAAGAAATGAATAGAATTAATTGATGGGTAATTCATAATGTAAAGGGGATGATTTTAAGGATGAAAATTTATTTTAAAAGGTAGAAACCTTGGTAAATTTTATTAATCCTTCATATGTCAAATATAAAATGTTTGGAGATATTTTTGTAAAACTATTCAAATTTATAAAGATTTTATATAGTTTATATAAAAAAATTATTTGTAAGATAAAATAATTTTATTTGGAAATAATGGAGAAAGAGTGAGTTGCAAGAGTCGGTAGCATAGTTGAATTCTACTTCACTTAATGTAGATCCTAGTTATCTGTGGTTTGTTGTAATCGACTGAGTCATTTCCTATATAATGATGTAATCAGTCCTCATTCAATAAAAATAGATTGTGAGCGTAGCCTCACTGTGTGTTGTTTCTCATAATTCTAAGTTGATATTAGAGCGAGGTTGGAGATCCAGATCTCTAAGGCGACATCCGATCTCGAATTGATTTGGAAAAATCATCGGCACCCCCCTATACAGTGTTAGAGAGCGTCGACGCTCTCACACTTATAAAATCATTTTTTCAGAACCCTCACGCTCCCGTTCTGTGCATTTAAGAGCGCTTAAGCGCTAGTGCTCCTCTCTCAACTCTCCGAGGGCGCTGTCAACTCTGCCCAGTGCTCCCCCCTCCATAGCACGACAGCGCTAGCGCTAGCGCTTCCCTTCTATCCTTTGAGGAGCACCAACCAATTTCCTTTGGAAAAACATGTCTGTAGAAAGCGTGAAGCACGAGTTTTTGGACTGAAGCGTAAGTTGTTGGAATAATGCTTAGTTTAGAAGACTAGATTGGGTTGGTTGCAGATTTGTAGGAGTTGTTGAGATATTCTCTCAACATCCATAGCTATGTTTGGGGTAAGTTGAATCTGAGTTAAACTATATATGTACGTATGTATGTGTGCAATATGATAAGGTAATTGTGTGTGAATATTGTGTGCCTCTGCTCTCGTGGAGTTTTACATGGTATCAGAGCCTGGTCTGGCTTGATTCCCTCACGGGAAGGCCAGGAGAATGTGAGAGTTGTAATCGCTTATATTCTCTGTACATATGTAGGAGAGTAGATATATATTGTTGTTTGAATTTCTAATTTTTTTGTGTGTAAGTCGTGAGGTTGTGCTGATCGGATTGTGGTTCACCTGAGATAAGAAAACACTTGCCATTGCTCAAATGGTTGAAATATTAAACTTCGTTGTCATTAAGAAATCATTTTATGTTGTCGTGAGTTGTTTATTCAGCAATCCTGCAATCGCTACATTGGACGCCCTTGTGAGACATAGATCCGTTATATCATCATGAGCTTATGCATTTGAGGGGACAGATCACTGCTGCCTGTGCCAATGTGAGCATGCACTAGATTTGAAGGAAGCCGCTATAGATGACATCGCTGCTCGAACTGTATACCGTGCAGTCCAACCAAAAGAAAGCCGTTGAAAACCGACCATGCTGGACGAACCATTTGTTGAGGCGTGTGTTTGAAGGAGCAACCGCGGAAAGGAAAAATAACCCCGTCTGAAGGCTATTGTCCATGCTTAGATCTCAATCCAGTTTATAGATCTGCTACATTGTAAAGTATTGTGAGTGATGCGCCCATCTCAAACTGTGTGTTGTCTGTTTGTGAGTTGGAAGTCACCGTAGACTGTCAATCATGTCTTTCAATTTTTATATATTTATATGTATGTGTGGTGTGTGGTGTGGATATGTAAAAACTAAGAACTTGTAACTTGATTCAAGATGGAAGCCCCAGTTTCAAGTACAAACATTCTTATGTTTAAATGTCACCTTGTGTAAAGGAATGTTGAGGCCATTCCGTATCCAAACTTTTCTTCTAGATGCTAAAGGATAGCCGAAAGCAAAAATCCGACAGATGAAGGCAAGTTAATAGAATGCATCAATAAGTGGCACCTTTTATCACGGAAGCCCCGATGAGCGGAGTTGTCAAATTGTCTAGTATACAAGTGCTACAATGATGGTCTGAAGCGTTTATGCTTTAAATGAGTTGAATGGTAAGCTCGAAGAAAAGGCAGAGAAAGAGCGTAGTCCGGAGGCATCAGAGTGGGTGTAGGAGTTGATGAAGGCCAGACAGACAAAAGTTAAAGTGTTGTAATTTTTTGTAATTGTGATTAAGTATTGTAATTTGTAAAGTAAGCATTAAGGGAGGGTGTTGGAATAATGCTTAGTTTAGAAGACTAGATTGGGTTGGTTGCAGATTTGTAGGAGTTGTTGAGATATTCTCTCAACCTCCATAGCTATGTTTGGGGTAAGTTGAATCTGAGTTCAACTATATATGTACGTATGTATGTGTGCAATATGATAAGGTAATTATGTGTGAATACTGTGTGCCTCTGCTCTCATGGAGTTTAACATAAGTTTTGTTTTTTGTTGGAGCGTTGAAAGAGGAGTCTCCTCTAGTCACGATTTGCATGAGTTTGGAGTGAATGAGTTGAGTTTAAGAAGCGTGAGTTTATTTAAAGACTCAAAGCACCAGTAGCCAATCGTGAGTTAAATCGATGCCTCTTCAACATGCTAAATCGGGCATGCACAGCTAAATCGTAGGTTTGATATGGTGCTTTCTTTCATTAGTTGAAATTACGTGGAAGAGATGGGTGTTGTTTGCTGCCTTTGTTGGGAATCATAAGTTTCTTTGGAGAGTTGAAGGAAGGTAAGTGTGAGTTTTCTTATTAAAGTGTGTATTTTATTGTGAGGTATAAAGTTTATTAAAGTGGGTAAGAAATTTAAGAAATTGTAAGGTGGATATTTAAAAGTGGATATTTTTTGAAGTATAAACTTTATAAAGTGGATATTAAATTTTATTCAAGTGGATATTATTTTGTGAGATTTCTTGTGTGAACATTTGTTTTATGAAAGCAAAAGTTTTTTGTTTTGGGCATTTAGAAATCCAACACATGCATCCAGAGAGGAAGGGTGTGCTGAGGTTATTTGTGTATTCTTGGTGATTCACCTTTGGTGATACAAGGATCCATTTTTTGATTGAACAAGCAAACACTTGCAGAGATGGTGAATCCTCTAGCGGAGACCTACCTCAACGAAGCCAACAAGTTAGATGGCTCAAATTCCATTAACTGGAAATTCAAGATGCAGACGTTCATGGAGGGCTACGGTGTTTGGACCATTGCGAAGAGAACTGAAGCGAAACTTGATGTGGTTATCGGTACGACAACAACACAGATCCAAGACTGGGATAAGCACGAAAACAAGGCAAAGGTATTGTTACATATGTCTGTTAAAGATAGCATAATTCCACATATTAGAGAAGCTAAAACTTATGCTGAAATGTGGACAACACTTAAATCCTTGTATGAAACTAGCAACACAAATTGAATTTTGTTCCCGAAAACTAAATTCCTAGGCATTAAGATGGATGGAAATGAATCTGTTAGTTCATTTTTGAGTCATATTAAAGAGGTGAAACATAGTCTAGGAAATATAGGGGAAATTGTTTCCATCACTAATCTTGTCACTATCACCTTAAATGGTATGCTAGAATATGATCAAATGTTCATAACAGGTCTCGCAGCAAGGGAGAAACCTCCTACTTTTCAAGAACTGACAGGTATTTTGCTGCAAGAGGAAGAGAGGCGCGGGAATCTGAAGCCTCGCAATACAAATTTGGCACTGTGGTCAAATAAGAGATCCTCAAGAGGGAGATCAGGCAAAAGAGGCAGAGGAGGTAGTTCATCGCAGAGAGGCAGTTCATCACAGAGAAGACAATCTCTAAGACCGAATCAAGGTATGCAATCTAACAGGACTAAGTCAAAGAGTTGTTTTTATTGTGGTCAACCTGGACATATTGTTAGAGACTGTCATAAGAAGAAGAGTGATGAGGATAGGAATAAACCTAGAACATATTCAAGTCATTATGCA
This sequence comes from Picea engelmannii, assembly GCA_009831015.1. Lineage (NCBI taxonomy): Eukaryota > Viridiplantae > Streptophyta > Pinopsida > Pinales > Pinaceae > Picea > Picea engelmannii. The sequence goes on along the minus strand of ML807497.1, from coordinate 130,952 downwards.
GAAAAATCTTCAAATCATGATCTCAGGTTGTTTATTGTTAGTGATGAGATTGATGAACCCCTGAATTTTGATTCACAAGATCTTAGGCTGTTTGTGTCTAACGCTGCTTCATCTGCTAAAATAGATGATTCTGATGCCTGGTTTTTGGATTCCAGAGCATCAGTACATATGACATGTAATAAGTTGTGGTACACTAATTTTAAAGAAACACAGAATGGTGCCATCATATATCTTGGAGATGACCACGTTCATCAGATCAAGGGATACGAAGACATTCCTGTGACATTGCCCAATGGTACTATTTGTCACACTCGCAATGTGGTGTATGTACCAGGGATAAAGAAAAATTTGATCTCTGTGTCCACCATTACAGATCAGAACTTGAAGGTTGAATTCTTCAAGAATTATTGCATAGTGAAGGATCTGTTGGACCAATACATAACTGTTGCAACGAGAGTCAGAGAAGGAGGCCTATACAAACTTGATGTTACTAGAAAAGCACATCATGCACTGACTTCTGCAACTATGGAAACAAAGATTCTTTGGCATCAAAGGTATGGCCACATCAATCATCCTGATTTATTGTTATTACAGAAAAAAAATATGGTTGAAGGACTTACCATGTTAAAGAATGAGAATGTTGCTTGTGATGGATGTGCATTAGGAAAGATGCACAGAGATGAATTCCCTCTAATCCTGATAGGAAAAAGAGAGATGTGTTAGATCTTGTGCATGCTGATGTTTGCGGGCCTATGCAGACTAGGTCTTTAGGAGGTGCATTTTACTTTCTGTTATTTATTGATGATTGAACAAGATACACATGGGATTACTTCCTTAGAAGAAAAAGTGATGTTTTCGAGTACTTTAAGGAATTCAGAACCATGCTGGAAAAGAAGACAGAAAAATCCATCAAAATACTTCGTTCAGATCAAGGGGGAGATTTTAAATCAGGGGCCTTCATCAAATATTGCAAATATCATGGAATAGTACAATTGTTTACAGTACCTCGCACTCCACAGTAGAATGGAGTCACTGAAAGGAAAAACAGAACTCTGGTAGACTATGCACGCAGTATGATGAAAGGTAAGAATCTCTCAAATACATTTTGGGCTGAAGCCATAAATACTATAGTTTATTTAAAGAATAGAAGTCCAACAAGGTGTCTTGATAATATCACTCCTTTCGAAGCCTTGTATGGTTCCAAACCTGCAGTTCATAATTTGAAAGTATTTGGGTGTAATGTTTTTGCACATATTCCAAAGGAGAATAGGAAGAAATTAGATGCTAAAGCCATTAAATGTATTTTCATTAGGTATTGTTCTGAATTCAAAGCATACAAATTGTTTGATCCTTCTACTCACAAAGTATTTGCAAGTAGAGATGTACTTTTCCATGAGCAGGAAGCAGGAAAACATGACAACAACAGTCATGAGGAATGGCATACACTTCTTGATGAAGGAGTTAAAGAAGAGAAACAATAACCATCACAGTAGCAACCACCACAACAGCAGCCACAACTGCAGTGACAGTAGCAACAACAACAAGAAGGACTCAGTGATATGGACACTTCAAGCAGTCAGAGTTCTCCTAGAAGTGAATAAATATCTTCACAAAGTGGGGAGGAAGATAATCAGTTGAGAAGATCTTCACGACAAGTTCGATTCCCTGAGAGGTATAGAGACTATGCCCTAATGAGTATCATTTCAAATGTCATAGAACCCATGATTTTTTATGAAGCAAATGAACATGATGAATGGCGAAATGCAATGGAGGAAGAATATGAATCTATAATGAAAAACAATACTTGGGAATTGACTGAATTGCCTAAACATAAAAATCCCATTGGATGCAAATGGATATACAAACCCAAGTTTAAGTTAGATGGTAGTATAGACAAATATAAGGCTAGATTGGTTGCAAAGGGGTATTCACAAACATAAGGTATTGATTATGCTGAAACATTTGCACCAGTAGCTAAATTGAATGCTATCAGATTGTTAATTTCTTTAGCTACAAAGTATCATTGGAAGCTACACCAATTAGATGTTAAATCTATATTTTTGAATGTTGAGTTAAAGGAGGAAGTTTACCTTACTCAACCTGAAGGGTTTGTGGAACAAGGGCAAGAACACTTAGTGTGTAAGTTAAAGAAAGCATTGTATAGACTAAAACAGACACCTAGGTCATGGTATGAGAAGATAGACTCTTTCTTTCTTCAACAGGGTTTTATGAGGAGCAAAAGTGATCCAAATCTGTATACCAAATTTGATGAACATGGGTATATAGTATCGATTTCCTTATATGTTGACGATTTGATAATTACAGGAAATGCAGAGAAATTAATTGATCAAATCAAGGTGCAGTTGTCAAAAGTTTTTGAAATAAAAGATCTTGGTGAGTTACATTACTTCCTAGGTCTTGAAGTTTGGAGAAATGCAGGCCAAAATTTTGTTTGTCAGAGTAAGTATGTCATAGAAGTACTTAAGAGATTTAAAATGGATCAGTGTAAGTCTTCTATTGTTCCCATGCAACAGAATGTGAAACTTTCTTGTGTTGATGGTTCGAAGGAGGTGAATGTCACTATGTATAGATAGATAGTGGGTAGTTTGAATTATCTCACCACAACCAGACCTAATATTTCATATTATGTGAGTGTGTTAAGTCAGTTCATGGCGAAACCTCTAGAAATCCATTGGAATGCAACAAAGGCGGTACTCAGGTATCTAAAAGGAACACTTGGTTATGGTATTAAATATACTGATGCATATGATGTTGATTTGACAGGTTATTCAGATTTTGATTGGGCTAGCAATCCAGAAGATTGAAGATCAACCACTGGATATGCGTTTGGCATTGGATCTGGGGTTGTTTCATGGAGCAGTAAAAAACAACCTATTGTATCTTTGTCTTCTACTGAAGAAGAATATAAATCCTTGTGTGCAACAACTTGTGAAGTTGTTTGGATGAGAAGACTTCTTCAAGATGTTGGAGAAGAACAAAAGGAACCTACAATGATCAAATGTGATAATCAAAGTTCAATCAAGCTGGCGAATAATCTGATTTTTCATGCAAGGACAAAGCATGTTGATGCTCAGTTTCATTTTGTTAGAGAAAAGTTGTTGTGAAATGAAATAACTCTTATGTATTATAATATTAGTGAAAATATTGTTGATATTTTCACTAACCCTCTTGGAAATATTAAGTTTGAGTTATTTAGGGAGATGTTAGGTGTAGAAGTCAATCCATTCTCCATTAAGGGAGAGACTTGGAAATAATGGAGAAAGAGTCAGTTGCAAGAGTCAGTAGCGTAGTTGAACTCTACTTCACTTAATGTAGATCCTATTTATCTGTGGTTTGTTGTAACCGAATAAGTAGAGTCGTTTCCTATATAATGATGTAATCAGTCCTCATTCAATAAAAATAGATTGTGAGCATAGCCTCAGTGTGTTTTGTTTCTCATAATTCTAAGTATTTTATCCTGTAGAATTTTGGCCAATCAATTTTAGAATAGCGAATCTATTTTTGGGAAAAACCATGGAAAATTAGCCCATAAGCTAAATTTAGCCCCTAAAATCATCCATGTTATTACTAAAGGGTAATGAATATGCTTCTGAGTTATAAGGGTAAAAGATTTTTGATGATTGCAAAGATGTTTTTATGTTTATCATATTTATAATAAACATAATAATATTACTAATTAGTTAAATACAGAAGAAAAATAAAAAATATTTTTGTATATTTCATAAAAAAATATTTTTATATATTTTTCTAAAATTATGTAGTTTAAATATTTTATATATATTTTTATAATTATCATTTAAAATTAAGTTATGTAATTTTCAGTAAAATTAAATTGTAATTTTTTGTTATTTAAATTTCTTTTTCAAATGTATTAATAAATTCAACACCTTAAAAAAACAGAATATTTACACTGAGTCTAAAAATTAAAAAAAAAAAAATGAAAATTACATATAAATAAAACTATTACAAATAAAACTATTACAAATAAGATATTTTTATAAAAACTATTACAAATAAGATATTTTTATAAAAATATCTTGACTTTTGTTTATTAACTTCTAAATTTCATTTTATATTTTTATAAAAATATTATAAATAAGATAATTTTATAAAAATATTTTCATTTTATATTTTTATAAAAATATTATAAATAAGATATTTTTATAACAATATTATTGCTTTTGTTTATTCCTAAAAAGCCGTGGGATGAAAGAGTGTGTCACCTTTGTGACACTAAGAAGATTGACGATGAAAAACACTTTCTCTTAGATTGTCCAGCCTATACCCATATTAGATCTCATTTTCAAAATATTGATCACACTACGAACCTTCCTAACCTCTTAACTCAACAAAAGTATGGTGATCTTGGAAAGATTCTCTTAATGCTTTTCGAGCACAGAAACAAAATTCTAAAGAATCACAAGTAATCACTTAACCTCTTAAGGTTCGATAGACCAATTAGGTCTTAGTGGACGTTCTTCTTCTTCTTCTTCTTCTTCTTCTTCTTCTTCTTCTTCTTCATCTTCTTCTTCTTCTTCATCATCATCATCATCATCATCATCATCATCATCATCATCATCATCATCATCATCATCATCATCATCATCATCAT
>ML807497.1:106983-126219 GCA_009831015.1 Picea engelmannii | reverse complement strand
AAAAAAAAAAAAAAACTTTATATACAACAAATAAAGTACACAAGTGCTTTCAACATAAATGAATTTTATAAAAATTAATAAATGAAAAATAGTTTTAAATAACTTTGGTTGTTGGGTTGATAGCTCTTTTATCATGAGTATTGGTAAGGATAAAAGGGTTGATAGCCTTTCTTTCTTTTTCTTTTTTACAATGGGTATTAATATTGGGAAGAATTTTCTAACTAGTATAAGTGAACACTAATATTTGTTGAAAATTATAAATTTTTATATTAAAATATGTTAAATTAATAAAAAATATTAATTATATAAAAAAATAAAAATATTAACTATAATAACTAGATTATATTTATTTTAATTTTGTAAGAGTTTAGAAGGACTTAATTTTTAGATGTGTAAATTTTTTTAGAATGTAAAACTTAAAAAAAGATTAAAGGTTATTTTTATTATTTTTTTAATACATTATGTTACATGAACATCTCTTCCATACTAGGTTGTAGTCATAAATTGGTGTATAAACCTTTTGTTTATTGGATGAGGGACCTCCTTCTCCTCTTAGCATTGATTTGACTTTTGCTAAACTATATATAGGGATAATTTTAACCTCCTTTGGACTTGAACATGTGACCTACAAGGAGGAAACAATATTGTTCCTAACCATTAGGTCCACTCAAATTGTATTTAAATCTATAGCAATATAAATTTATTTATATATATATATAATATTTTAAAAAAAAATTGATATGTATTTTAACATAAAAGAATATTATCTCCATTACAAAATGCCTTAGCATGGTTGGAGGATCCCCATAGGAATTTGGAGATAATTTTAACCTTAAAATGAATATTAAAAACATATACTTTAATTTATACATGTTTGAAGAAAATACTATGATCCATAGGACAAGGTCCAAGCAATTCCTAGGGTTTATGCATCTTCCTTTCACGCTTCTCTTCTTTCATGGCTTCTTTTGGAAGAGGGATCAATGCTCCCTCCTAGGCTTAGCATGACTTATTTTGGCTGGCGTTCAGAGATTTTTCTAGAAAACTTGGTACGAGTCCAGGTTGGTTCCAAATTTCCATATGAGTAAAGGTACAAGATTGGTTAGGTAGTGTTGTTTATTTCAAAGACAGAAGTTTTCATAGGTTTTCATGGATAAAGAGAGATGTCTATATATAGTATATTCCATACTTTTGAGGAGATAGAGATCAAAGGCACTCATGACAAAGTTGATTACATAGTTGGGTTTCTTATGTAATTTTGGATCCAATGAGCCTTTATCGGATGACATGCATGCATATTTACTATTTTTAGTAGCTAGATTTCTACGATTTAGATGATGATTTTGAGCATATATCTAAGTTCATTGCAGAAAATCGAATCCGATGAGCCTATTTAAAAAAACATGTGAGGAATTTTTAATTTTACTAGTAGCTTGCATGTTGATTATGATTTCATATTTGAAATCCTCATGAAAAATTGAATTCAATAAGTATGATATCATTAACATGTAGCAAGATTTTATTTTTAACATAGCAGGCTACTTTTTACAAAGTATGACATGTGACACATTAAATGCATGGACATGGAAGTACACTTTTCAACTAGAGATATACATATTAAATAATAAAGGAGGCACATGAATGGATAATGCATGAAAGGTTGGCATAGTTGAATTAAACCAACGCTCAACTCACTCTCTCTCTCTCTCATTTCACTCCCCTTATCTCATATGTTTTCTTAACATGCACCTTAAGGAGAAGTTCTCCCCTTATGGGAGAACTTCCCCATGCGCATGTTTCCCCATCATCTCTCATCTCCCACTTTCCATCATGCATATATCCCTTTTCTTGGAAAATGCATTTCACACTTCACCCTCATCTCCCACATGTGTGCACCCATAACTCTCATCTCCCCTATCCTCTTTCCATGTGCATTAATCCCTATTTTTTTTTAGGGTGCAAGTCTCATTCCTTTATATTTCACGCCTCCTCTCTCCTACATATCTCCTCCTCCCTATTACCATGTGATATCCACTCTTCTCATGCACATATATTCATCCACTTCACCTCACACATGTTACACTTCAATCCTACACTTCTTTACTTATCTCACATGTGCCTCCCTATTATTGCCACTCCTATTTTACTTGATGCTCCCTTTTATTTTGGCTACACTCATGTGCCTCACTCTCCTCTATATTGAGGTTATTCCTCATTGATCAGGGTAGAATTTTTTTAGCAACATCAATACTCTTTCTCTCTCTCTCTTCTAGCTTATGGTATTTGATTAAAGAGAAATACTCTACTGATTATGTGCTTGTGTTTAGTGATGTAATCATTCATTTGGAAATATTAAGAAAAAATATTTGTTATGTTGGTATCAAGTTATTCAATATTTTCAGTATCGTATTTGATTTTTATGCATTCATTAGTTGTTCTTAGCATATTGTTTTGGTGTTTTCAACCTTATAATATCACATCCTTATCTTTGTTTCCTCATTTAAAATTTAAACAATGTTACTTACCCCTTCGACGATTTAATTGCTATTAGAAGGAAAAATTTCTTGCAACTTTTTTCTAATTAATTGTATATTTAAGAGGTATATGATAGCAAGAAAGAATTTAGGGACCCCCCTTGAGGTTGGCACACACTATCCCAAAGGGAGAGGAGGTTTGGTGGTGACACTTAGGGAATTCTCTCCTATAATTAGCATTCTTTTACCACTGAATTTAACTTGATTGTAGATATGATTTAGAGATTAAATATTGTGCTAACAAATTGGCATCATTGCTGGGGATGTTTCAATCCTTGGATTTCAACGACAATGGTGAGTTTTTTTTCATTAAATTAATTATTTGAGATTACCTGGAAACTCCAAAAGAAATAGGGTAGACTCCACTGGGAAACATAAGAAGATCATTCATATTTGATCCAACACAAGGTCTAGTTCCATGATTGAGCGAACCCTAACATCTTTTTTGAAAAAAGAATATACTTTCACCAAGAACTCTTCTAGGGTTCGCAAGCATATTCAGTTCTTTGGTAAGTTCTTTCGAGAAGCACTATGGTGAGTGTAACCTCAACACCTTCATATTTGGGTTCATTTTCATCTCAACCCAGTACTATGGTAGCAATTGTGCTTGTTTATATCTCAGATTAATATTATGGCCAGGGTTGCGAGGCCACTAGAAAGGTTTATATTAAGTGTTTACGAACCAATAAGTTTTGTTTCAATTTTAGATTATCCTCATGACTTACCTACAGATGAATATCTTAAATGTTTACCTTTATTTGTAGGGAAATTTGGAGTATCAGTTGAGGATCACTTGGCTTATTTTTTAAAACGAGTGGATGATTGTGATGTGAAACATGAGGATGTGGTGTTGATGATGTTTGTGAAAAACCTAGAGGGGGATGCATGAACATGGTACAAATCCCTTCTTGACACCTCCATTGATGGATGGGATTTATTCCAAGAGAAGCTCACAGAAATATGGGAAATTAATCAAGATACATTTTTCTTTCTTAATGATTTTGATAATATTAAAAGGAATGAGAATGATACTACCACTCAGTTTAATGTCTATTTTTCTAATGCTTATTATAGAATTTCCATATCTATAATACCTAATGATGTTATGGATTTGATATACTATCTTGACACATATGATCGAATTTGTGGAATGTTACTCAGGAATAAATACCCTCAAAATATGGAGGAGGTCCAAGTTGTTTCTATCAGGTTAGAAAGAAATTTCCTTGTACCCTATAAGTTTCCTCTAATCTGTGTTCCTGACCAACCATTGAAGGTGACACCATTCAATGATATTTAACCATTGATTATTACAAGAGCATACAAATTCCTTGTTACTGAGTAGGAACCATAACTTGCACCTTATCAAGTTCCTAGAGATGAACATGATTATTATGACTTGGGATTGAATGATTAGGAACCAATAGTCACACCACTTGATTCATCTGCAAAGTTACATGAAGATTAAGATGAATATTTGAGTGTTCAAGAGTGTTCATTGGTTCATTCCAACGACGATGATAAATTTCAAGAGGAAGAACCACAAGTTAACCATGCAAGAATCCATCAGCAAGAGACTTCATCCTTCCATATCCCAACAATCATTCAAGAAAAATTTGATTAAATACCATTGCAACAGGGGGAGTGAATTTTGGTTCAACCAGAGGATGATGCCCCTTAAATTTGGCCTATGATCCCACATTCATATTTTGCTCTTCAGAAGGATCCTTTGACTGATTGGTTCTTAGACATCAGGGTTTATCATGATGTAGTTGAGTTGATAATGAAGGAGGTATTTAAATAGGTATATTATAAGAGTTTTGGCTCTCATACATTCATGCTTATTATTTTTGAAGTACTATGTTACAAATTTCAACCAATATCCTTCAACTATTCCTTTAGTAGCAACTACATCAAGGCATATTTTCAGCTTATGATATTTCATGATGTATGCATTGGAGGATTGAATGCATTGATATTTCCCATTTAACTGATCACCTAGATGCATTCAAGTATGTTGATTGATCATGGAGTCTTTGAGGTGAAAATTTGGGTTTTGGGGGGTTAGTTGTCTTTGTTCAAATTTTTTGATTAGATGTAGTTTCCTTTCCTTTCTGCAATGCTATCTTTCTTATTGTCTTGATTGTCTCTCCCTTATTTTGTTGGAAAACCAAACATTCACCACAAAATTTTGAACATCAGTTTTAATACCTTAAAAAAAAATACTTCTTGATCCTGTGGTAAGTTTTCAAGAACCTTGAATCTCCTCCTATAGGAGAAGTGTGTGGTTTGAAAATGTTGGAGATATCACACACTCACCTAGTAATTATTTTTCCTAATTTTTCTAGTCTAGCGTTGAGGGTGCTATCCATAGATGAGAATAATTCTTCCAAATAATGTTCCCTACAAAATAGGGTTCCTTCCCTCTTAAGTTTTGACTTAGTTACACATTAGTTAGACTAGTGGAGTCAACTCATGCATGGAAACCTCAGTTTTTATCACCAACGGTTGCATGTTCACCTTGGTTTTCTCACCATGAGAGTGCATATCACATGAATGTGGGAAAAGGGGAACATATCATGTGCATGCATGTGTTTCTCTCTCCTCCACATGTGTGACTCAATAAAATGATGATTGCATGGAAAGTTAACTAGGCCCATGTGGCAGATAAGGTGGTAGATAGCTCTGATCTTTGTCAGTGAGTGTCTAGATATCTCTAGATCACTACTATGGCACATTTACCTAGTTAGGTAGAGTATTTCATGTATTTATTACTCATTTTACCATTCTGTTAACAAAATTCATTGATTATTTCTCTCATTCTTTCTTCTCTCTCTTTGTTTCTTTTGCAAGTTTTGTGTGAATTTCTTTATCTAGGTTCTATTTGCAGGTTTCATTGAAGCTTAAAATGGTATCAAACCCCATAGGTTTCTAGGAGAAAGGAACATAGAAAATTATTTGTGTGTTCAAAAGAAATATGCAGTAAAAAAGAATGTAATTTACACCGACAATTCTTCTCATGCCATACAATTATTTCGAGTGGAAGCTAAAGATTCTACATATGCTCAGAAGTGGAGGCTTGTAATGAATAAAAATGGCTACAGAGGTTGAACCAACATCATCAATTGAGAAATATAGATATCTAAATCGAATGGATGAGGCCTATGATCTTATTTTCATGTCAATGTCCCCTGAGATATTATTTTGTATTGATTCATATACCACACCAAATGTGATTTGGACCAAACTGGAACGTCTCTTTGGAAAAAAGGACAAGATGAGAGGAAACATGCTTGAGGTAGAGTTTAATTCATTGGATCAGAGATACTTTGATAATATCTAAGAATTTTTCATGAAGTTCAAATCCCTTCTTCTTCAGCTAAAGGGATGTGGTGTTGACAAATCTATGCAAGAAAAACAAATTATCCTTGTCATTCTCTCAAAACGTGATCTGGAGTATGCAGTATGTTTCTTGACATTCCATACAAGGAGGTTTGCATTGAGAGAAAATTGGACAATGCCATCACTAGATCAGTTCATTGAGTCCCTCATGCATAAGAAATATAAGCTCATCCATATGAGAGTAATGAAGAGTTTCAAGGCACATTCACTTGCTTTGCATGAGAGAAATAACACATCCAATCTAAAGTCCAAACATAGAGGAAATGGAAGGACACATTCTGAGCAAAGGAAGGAAGGAAATTACAAAACCCTCAATGAATTCTCTAGCTCCAAATGTGAAAAGGGAAATAAAGGGAAGACAAAATGTAGTTATTGCAATCATAACTACCATCCAGAATCATCATGCATGAAAAAAAAAATAGACTTGATGGTACAGACACTTCAATAGAATAATATTGGGGACTGCATTCCGAAGAATTCCAAGAACTATAAGCTAGGAGACTAAGCACCAGACAAATGAGGTAATTCTAATTCTTTTATTTGTATTCATTCTTCTCCCGGTGCATGGATATTGGATTCAGTATAATCCCATCATATGTCAACCACATTTGATGTTTTATCTTCTTTAACTTCATGCAGTAGTCCTCCCATCCTCATGGGTGATGATATTCTAGTGGATGTCACTAGACAAGGGAGAGTAGAGGTCCAACATGGAAGTTTTGAGAATGTATTTCATGTTCTGAAACTCTCCATGAATCCAGTCTCTATATATCAAATAACACATTCATGCACATGAAAAAGGGTGGAATTCACACTTGATTCTATGACCATATATGACATGCATGACAACTCCAATATTATTGTTGGTGAGGTAAATCATCAGTATTAGTGGTATACATTTTCTAAGTTTATTGCTAAATCCGATTCCACATTTCTATTGACTCATGTTGATAATGAAAGTAGACTCTATCATGAGATATTTGGTCATATAAATTTCAGGTATACGCAATGACTTAGTAAATAGGGAATGGTCAAAGGCTTTCCAGACATAGACTTTTCAGAAGGAGTTTGTCAAGGATTCATTCTTGGAAAACATTCTCCAGAGAAGTTTGAAGAAGGGAAGGCTTGGAGGGTCTCCTCTCCCTCGAAGATTGTCCACGGTGATATCATGGGTCATTTTCCTCATCCGTCTATCAGTAAGGTGAGGTGTGTGTTTACATTTATTGATGATTACTCATGACACACTTGGGTATATTTTCACAGGCATAAGTCCGAAGTCTATGAGCATATCAAAGACTTCAAAGTGCATGCAGAGACTCAGTATGGGAACAAGATCAAATCCCTCCATAGATATAATAGGGGGAGAATGTAAACAAGGATGTACAACATCTATTTGATGAGGAAGGCATACAACTACAACACAGATCCTTACACTCCACTGTAGAATGGGGTAGATTAGAGGAAGAAAAAATATCTCAAAGAGATGGCTAGTTGCATGTTGCATGTAAAGTACTTACCCTCCAAGATTTGGTCTAAAGAACTTAATTTTTCTAACTACATACAAAACATATCTCCTCATAGATATGTTAAGGACATGACATCTTTTTAGGCCTAGAGTGGCATCAAATTGGAATTCACCCACTTCTTAATATTTGGATCATGCACATGGGCTTGTGTACCCTTTGAAAAGAGGAAGGAATTAAATCCTTAGAGAAAAAATGCATATTTGTTGGATATTTTGAGGGTTTGAAGGATTATAGGTTGATTGATCCCTCAATGGACAAGCTCATCATTGAGCACAATGTTGAATTTGAGTAAATTATTATGCATACACCATAGGAGCCACACATAGAGACTTATGTACTTCTGAATGCACTAGACATCTGAGATGATGAGTCAACCCATTCACAATAGACCTCAAAGATGATTTCCAAATCAGATTCAAAAGATGATGAGTATGCAGATGATTAGCCACAATAGATGCCCAAGTGGGCACCGTCCACCCTACAGGAAATAAGGTACCTTGTGGGGGATCTAGTGGATTAGAGGAGGATGAGATATCAGTTTGAGGAGCCACCTCATGCACTTACAACTACAAAACCATTTATTCCCATGAATTTCTACATGGTTCTAGATTTCTAACCACAAACCTATGCAGAGGTTGCAAGGAATCCCTTTTGGGAAGTCACTATGCAGGAGGAGTACAACTCTCCTCTTGAGAATCAAACTTGGGATCTAGTTCTACTTCCTTCATACATGAATCTTGTAAGATGCAAATGAGTCTATAGGACCAAGAGGTAAGAAGATAGATAGGTGAGAAGGTGCAAGGAAATATTGATTTCCAAAGGATTTCAACAAACTCACAGGATTGACTATTATGAGACCTTTTCTCCAGTAGTAAATATGGACTCCATCTAGTTGGCCCTCACCATTACAACAATTAGGGGGTGGGAAGTTCACCAAATGGACATGAAGAATGTATTTTCTCATAGGGATATCTCATAGGATATTTACATGGAGAAGCCTCAGGAGTTCAAAGAGAACTCATTTCTAGTATTTCGACTGAAAAAGTCACTCTATGGCCTCAAGCTGACGCCGAAATCATGGTATGTCAAGATGGATTCTTATTTTCTTTCTCATAATTTTGTTAGATGTAAAAATAGATCCTAATGTCTATATGCTAAGGACTATTGACTCTCTTATGATCCTAGTACTCTATGTAGACGACCTCTTGATCATAGGTAGCTCATCCTCAATAATTGTTACTATCAAATACATTCTACATGATAGGTTCTCTATGATAGACACGGGTCCACTTCATTTTTTTCTTTATTTTGAGATCAACTAGGATGCTTCAGGCATTAATTTGTCTCAGACTAAGTATGCCACAGATCTCTTGGTTAGATTCCACATGATAAACTGCAAGTCTTCAACCACACCCTTCTTGTCCAGGGTACATATTGAGGATGATGGGGATATGCCATTGGTGGAAAAAACCTTGTATAGAGAACCTGTGGCGATCCTTCTGTATCTCACCCACACTTGAATAGATATCTCATATGCATTAGGGGTAGTTTCCAAGTACATGCAAGAGCTGCATGAGCTACATTGGAAGGTTTCCAAGCACATCCTCATATATGTTTAGGGCACCACCAGTGATGGGATCCACTATGAAGAAGGTTGTGTATTGGATCTCATGGGATTCATAGATTTTGATTGGGCTAGTGATAAAATGGATCGCAAGTCCACATTTGGGTATGTGCTTAGTTTGGGTTTCAATCCCATCTGTTGTTCGAGTAAAAAGTAGTCAAGGATTTCTTTATCATCATCAGAGGCCAAGTACAGAGGAGTGGTCAACATCACTATTCATTCACTTTGGATTCAGAAATTCCTCACTGATCTATGTATCCAGTTCCATCATTCGACTGCCATTTGGTGTGACAACCAAAGAATGCTCAAATTTTGTAGAGATCTAGTGCAACGACAGTGAACAAAACACATCGAGATCCATATGCATTACATTAGAGATATGGTTCATGATAGGATCATCGATTTACATTATTTTCCATCCTTCGAATAGAATGTCGACATCTTCACCATGACTTTCACTTAGTAGAAGATCCACATTTTTCATGATCGTCTTGGAGTGAAGGACACAGTTTTTTAAGAACTATCGTTATTTCCCTCTTCCTTTTTTATGCATTGTACTTTGAGGGAGGGGGGTTCCCATGATGTTTTCCCTCTTTCCTCTTTTTTCAGTGTTCATTCATTAGATGCACTGTAAAATGGGTACCTCACATGTCCTTGTTTTTGGGACACATTATTTATTTACACCCTATTAGTTTTCAAGGGGGGGTCTTGGAGATATTACACACTCACCTAGTAATTAATTTTCCTAAGTTTTCTAGTCTAATGTTGAGGGCGCTATCCATATATGAGAATATTCCCTACAAAACATGGTGCCTATTATAAAATAGGGCACCTTGACTCTTCAATTTTGATTCAGTTACATGTTAGTTAGACTAGTGGAGGAAATTCATGCATAAAAACCTTGGTTTTTATCACTAGCAGTTGCTTGTTCACCTTGATTTTCTCACCAGGAGAGTGGATATCACATGCATTTGGCTAGGAGGGAGAATATCATGTGCATGCATGTGTTTCTCTCTCCTCCATGTGTGTGACTTATTTAGTTGATGATTTCATGGACAACTAACTAGGACTAGGTGTTAATAAGGTGATAGATAACTCTGGTTTCTGTCAATGAGTATCTAGATCTTTCTATATCACTACTATGGCCAATTTACTTAGCCATGTAGAGTATTTCATGTATTTATTACTCATTCTACCATTCAGTGAACATAATTCATTGACTCTTTCTCTCATTCTTGCTTCTCTCTCCTCCACATGTGTGACTTAGTTAGTTGATGATTTCATGGACAACTAACTAGGACTAGGCGTCGATAAGGTGATAGATATCTTTGGTTTCTATCAGTGAGTGTACATATATTTCTATATCACTACTATGGCCAATTTACTTAGCCATGTAGAGTATTTCTTGTATTTATTACACATTCTACCATTCAATGAACACAATTCATTGACTCTTTCTCACATTCTTGCTTCTCTCTCTCTCTTTATGTTTTTCTTTTGCAAACTTTGTATGAATTTCTCTAGATAGGTTTCCTATGCAGTTTTCACTAAAACTTCACACAAAATGAACTTCTGTTTGAGTTTGGAATTATTATATAAATATAGGTGAGTCTGATACCACAATGAATCATTTTGCCATGCAAATTTGTCTAATGGACTTGGGTCCTCTTGTTGTTGTTGAACAATCTTGCATATCTTCTCATCTTGCTTCCATTCTATCCTTGTTTTTTCCAACCAATAAAATTGTAGAATAGAAATAGCACAAAGTAAGCCCTATGTGTCTTGTTTTTTCCTTGAAAGTGCATATACCACCACATTTTTTTTTCCTTTTTTGTAGATAATTTCAAATTCATAAATTAACAATTTTGTAAACCATTTTTGTTTATCTTATGGAGATAATTATTGTTCTAAGAAGTACTTCAAACTATCATGATCTGTTTTTACCTTGAAGTGTTTTCATATTAGGTAGGAACACCATTTCTTATTTGCATGCAATATGACCAACATTTCCTTTTCATAAATGGGTTTAAGTTCTTTCCTTGAATTTTGTGGCTTTCAAGGGGGCATTCCTTCTTGCATAAAAACCACACCAATGCTATGCCCCGGGGCATCACACTCCAAAATAAAGGTTTTTGTGAAGTCAGGTGTTTCGAGGACTAGAGTTTTACACATAGCTTCCTTAAGTTTTTCAAAAGATTTGGTTGTTTCTTGAGTCCAATAAAATGCCTCATTTTTTAATAACGTCATTAGAGGTGTTTCTATTTGATCATAATTTTTGACAAACTTGTAGTACTATCTTGTCAATCCTAAGAATCCTCTAAGATTCTTTAAGGTTTTGGAAATTGGTCATTCCATTTTAGCTTTAAGTTTTTTAGGGTCCACTTTGATGCCTTAACGAGATAGAATATGATCCAAATATTCCACTTTCTAAATCTCAAAGGAACACTTGGAAAGCCTTTCATATAGGTGTTTCTCTTCGAATAATTTTATGACTATGTCAACAACATGCTCTTCCCAAGATTTGTTGTAGAATAGTATAGCATCAAAAAATACTAATACAAATTTTTTGAGGAAGGGTTTGAAAAATAGAACTCATCAAGCTTTGAAATGTGGAAGGTGCATTAGTGAAGCCTTCTCACCTCATTACGATTTGATTGATATCTAGAACATAGATCCATTTTGGTAAAGAAAATTGTTCCTTGCAATTCATCTAATAATACATCAATGACTGGAATATGAAACTTATCTTTAATGATCATTTTGTTGAGCTCTTTTTAATTTGGACATAAATGCCATTAACCTTGTTTTATGTAAACTATCACCACTAGTGAAGAGAAAACACTTTCGCCTAACATTTCTTGAATCATTCACTCAATCTCACTTTTTTGTGCATATGAGTACCTATAAGGTTTTATGTTAGGTAGTAGATTTCCTGATTGCAAATGAATATCATGATCATGATCTCTACTAGGTAGAAAACTTTTAAGCATCTCTCCAAATACATTGGAATAATTGTCTATAATTTCTTGGAGATCCAAGGAAACAATGAATCTATATATTTAAAAGACCTATTGAGCACAATTGTACAATTCCACCATGATATCTTTTTTTAGATATTTTGTCATGTAAATTACCAACATAGGGTTGACCATGACTTTGAACTTTTGACAAAGTTACTAGCGAGCATATGCTTGACCATGACTTTGAGCTTTTGCAAGATCTCAAATATCACGCAAGAATGATGATCTTGATGCAAGATTTCTCACCGAAAGCCAAGTTGCGTCTCCCACTGGACAAAAATTTTCAATGAAGTAGGTGAACCGTGACACCTTGCCTGGAATTTTATATGCAAACCCACCTCTCTGCCTCCTCTCTTTCTCTGCATTCAAACATTTGGCTTGCAATCTCCATTCCACTTGGGCAACAAGTTGCGTCGACAACGCGTTTTGTCGAATACGATGGCCGCTTTTGAAACCTATTCAATGAACGTGAATGGATGGTCAACACAGCTGCTGTGAGTCGAAACACAACTGCTCTCCTGCAGCCGTCGAACGTTACCCAAACAAAACGGATGGTTGGAATAAGATAAAAAAAAAAACTTTAAATTATAGCTTGATTTTGACAAAATTTCAAATTTGCATTGTCGACATTACATGAGCACGAGAATTGCCCGAAAGAACTTTAGAAAAGTGAGGACACATACAGGTCACACAGCAAGGCTCTTAATCGTAACTTTTCTTGAGAAACAAGAAATTAAAATTTCTAAATTGATTCGAAATTGGACGAATCTTAAAAAAAAAAAAAAATTATGCAGAAATAATGTGAAAAATTTTCCATTCTTACTCTCGGACTTCTACTGTGCAACCTGACCCGAAGTAGCGGGAAGTCAAAAGTTGCGGTTTCGGTCTCGTATTTCTGCCGTGTAAACAATTGAAAGCAGCGATTTTCGTTCAAGTCAAAAAGCACGCACAACGGAGAAGGCGGTAAAGGGTTTAGGTCTGAGTATTCTTTGCTTATAAGTATTAGCTCTGCACAACATATTTTCCCATAGTCTTCCATCTGTCAGAATTCTAGCTTTCTGACTCACAATCTCTTCTCCCGCAAATATATTCGTCAGATATCATATCGATTTTCTTTTCAGTGAGCATCGATCCGATATTATATCGTTCATTGGCTAATATCGATCATATATCATATTGTTTATCTGCTAACACTGGACTTTAAGATGAATAACCTTATCATGGCTATAATCTTGTTCCTGTTTTTTGCAAGCCCTAGTTGCAGCGGCAGGTTGCTGGAGAACAATCTATTTATTGCCTCGGACAATCCGTTCGCCTTCAATCCCAATCTCAATTCCGTGGTCAACGATGGCTCCCGCTTGGAGAAATATGTTGTATTGCATTGTGATGAAGAAATAAGCCCCTGGAGTGGCTCGTCGGAGAAGAGTACCGCCAAAGATCAGAAAAAGTTATCGTCCGACGAATCCCCGGCATCAAACATAGCCGAGAGCGTACTTCATCTACTGCCGAAGGGAAATGTAACACCGTCTCGCCGGGGTCCAAAAGTAAATTCCATGGTGACAGAACAACGCCTCTCCACATCCAAGCGTAGTCCCGGCGTCGGTCACATGCAGATGGTCCGCCCTAATTCTCAAACAATAAACGGCGAGAAGCTCAAATCCCATCACAGCAATGGAGATGATAAAAGAAATAAACGCAAGCTGCGCTCTACCCCGAGCCCAGGAGTCGGCCATTGATGGGTATCGGCTGTATACAGAACATTAATAGACCAGAGTTTACGGCAAGAATTTGTTCGTAATCGATAAAGCCAGGCAAATCCCAAGATTACAACAACGTTTCCCATTATGGCCCTTTCAAGTGGAGATCCAGTTGAAGGATCGGAGTCTTTGGGACTCAAAATACAATATTTTCATCATTGAGCGAGTATTCTTTGAAATGTAAACTTATTCATATCTCCACGTTACAGGGCATCCCGGCCATGGTAAAGCCCTTGGCAAATAAGATCAGAGGACGTCGTTTGGTTTTCGTGTGTAGATTGTCAGAAGACAAACGCTGTCTGTGAGAACAGGATTAGGATTAGAGAACCACGTCTCATACATAGCATTGTTTTTTAATTCTTTGAAACTCAAATAAGTTCTAAATGGATATATGAATTGAACAAAACTTCGTGATGTTTTACCAAATATTTCTAATGGTTGTGCTAGATACATTGGGTTTTAGAGATTTAATTTTATTAGCATTAACAGCTATCTATAGAGAATTAGTTTACTTCATATTAATATATTAATATGTTTAAGCATATAGGGGTATTAATATGTTTAAGTATATAGGGGCTTCTGCAGTGCAAGATATTAGATATTATTTTCGAGATTAACTGCGAAGTGTAAGTCATTAATCTATGACCCATATTAATATGTTTTTTGACTATAATTTTTTGCATAATCTCCAACTATAAAAGTAAAACTTTTATTTTTTATATAATAAAAAAAACCTTATATGTCATCATCTTATTGGAGAATAGATTTGAAGTCTTATTGCCAGCTTCCCTATTCCCAATGTTTTAAATGTTTAGATATCCAAAGTTTTGATTATCCATGCTCTTTTCTAATTTTTTAATTTTTATAGAAATGTTTATATACCTAAAGTTTTGAGCATCAACGCTCTTTTTAATTTTTTTTTTATTACTATTTTTATTGAAATATTTACATAACAAAACCAATCTTAAATGTTTACTTAAATAGGTTTGTGAGAATACATTTTTTTTTTCGAATTTTTCCATACATTCTTGCAGTGAATTTGGACAATATTGTTTTCCACCGCCATTCGCATAGTCATCATATGTTTTGTATTTTTTCTATGCTTGGAATGCAATGTAGTCATCATTGAAGATACATATATTCTTTATTGGTTCACTGGTTGTTTCTTGTTCACTAGTTCGTTAGTTGTTGCTTGTTGTTTGGTTAAAATTTGCAAGGTTGAGGTCCTGCACTTGCAGTTGGACCTGTTGGTGCTTCCTCACTGGTTTTTTGTTTTCTTCAACTTTGCAAGGTTGGAGTCCTGCACCTGCAGTTCGAGTTGTTTTTGGACTTTGCAGGGTTCAAGTCATGTACCCACAATTGGACCTACGATTATGTCGTTCATCATTGACGAGTAAGTTTCAATAACATAGTTTCATTCATATTCGTTGTTTATTGTTTATTGTTTATAGTTTGCAAGTAAGAATGTTTAAGCATTTCCACTCACATAGTCATCATATGTTTCGTATTTCTTCTATGCTTGGATTGCAACGTAGTCATCATTGAAGATACATATATTATTTACTGGTTCACTGGTTGTTGTTTGTTCAATGGTTCATTGGTTGCTTCTTCTTGTTGTTTGGTTCAATTTTGCAAGGTTGAGGTCCTGTACCTACATTTGAACCTATTTCTTGCTCACTAGTTTGTTGCTTGCTACGTGCTTTTGTTTGCTTCAACTTTGCAAGGTTGGGGTCCTGCACCCGCAGTTGGAGCTGTTTTTGCACTTTGCAAGGTTTAAGTCCTACACCCACAATTAGACCTACTATTATGTCATTCATCATTGATGAGTAGGCTTCAATACCATAGTTTCATTTGTATTCATTGTTAACTGTTTAATGTTTGCAGTTTGCAAGTAAGAATGTTTAAGTATTTATTCATCATTCTTTTCCTCCAGACTTTCCATAGATATTGACATATATTTTTCTCCTTCTCTTAAATTTTCCTCCAATTTTTTCCCAGGCTCTGCACCATGTGCATGCCAATGTCGTCTGCACAACTCCGACTGTCATTTTTTCTAGCATTACAAATCCCGGTCATTTGCCGTATGTGACGAAGTGGAAATCTGACGCCTCAATTGAATAAGGAAATTCTTTAGCCTTCGCACCTGTAACACACCCCCTACGGCATAATAAAATTTTCACTTTTTCTCAAGGGACAAAATCCCCGAAGTCCTACGGGGGCCTAGGGTAGGCTAGTTCTTCCCTGTTCGCCTCCCTGTGATCATGGGTTAGGACCACAGGCCAAACAAACCAGACGCCTTTTCGTGTTTCGCGACTCAGCGATACTAGTGAGTCCAATCTTAATGGTAGAATGGTGAGGGGGCTCTGGGATGAAACCCTGGTCGTAGATCTGGGTGCGCAGATTCTGGCTGTCGAAATCTACCCACCGCTTAACGACAAAGCACTAGCTCCCTTTCTTTAATCCCTATCTCGATAGGACCACATACGCACCTAAATGCAAGCGCCTTTCAAAACTTGCGACCTCGCGAGTCGTGATTCGAAGACCCTCGAATTTTCTTCACCAATCGTCGATACCCGAGATTCTGATATGGTATGGCCCCTCCTTATTAGCACTCTCCACGCGTGACCACCAGCTAGGGCTAACTACTAGCCTTGCTCGTAACTTGCAAGTTCGTGAGTTGAAAGGTTGAACCTCTGGGCCCTTCTTTTACAAAACCTCGAGACGCGAAATTCAGAGAAGGTTTGACGCCTTTCGGGCTTCTCCAAACTCACAACTTTGCAACTTGAGTTGTTGGGCCTTTGTGCTCCTTTCTTACGAGAACCTGAAGTATGAGAAGTCAACAGAATGTTGACTCCCATTTCAAACGACACGTGTCCACCACCTGTTACCACTTCTCCCTCTCTTTGGGCATCTTATCGTTACACCACCTGTCAACCACGTGGGTCCCACCAAGTGGATGTGCCACATGTTGCACAAGCTCTTGCAACTCACAAGCTCGAGACTTCTACAGTCGAAACTGATTCCCCTCAACCTCTGAGACCCCGATATGCGATATGGAGAGGACGTCCTGACTCAATGGTTGCTCCTACTTCTCGCTATTCGGGACTTCGCGACTCTAAGGGTTTGGTCTTCCACCTCCAAACTCACGAATCCCCGATACGCAATGTATCGAGACGTCAGATCCCACGGCTGTCCTTCCTCTTTGATCAACGACCCAAATCACATCGCGATCTCGCAACTCGCAAGCTCGAGACTTCTATAGTCGAAAATGATTCCCCTCAACTTCCGAGACCCTAATATGCGATATGGAGAGGAGGTCCTAACTCAATGGTTGCTCCTACTTCTCGCTATTCGGGACTTCGCGACTCCAAGGGTTTGGTCTTCCACCTCCAAACTCACGAATCCCCAATACGCGATGTATCGAGACATCAGATCCTATGGTTGTCCTTCCTCTTTGATCAATGGCCCAGATCACATCGCTATCTCGTGACTCGGGACTTCGTGACTCCAAGAGCCTAGTCTTCCACCTCCGAACTCATGAATACCCGATACGCGATGTATCGAGACGTTAGATCCCACGGTTGTCATTCCTTTTTGATCAATGGCCCAGATCACATCGCGATCTTGCGACTCAGGACTTCGCTACTCGTGAAGTCGTAAATGACTCCTTTCAACCTACGAACCCCCGAATGCGTGATAGGCGATGGGTCGCCTGATCCAACGGTCCTCCCATTCTCTGGATCCAATGGCTGTCTCCACTCCTTGCGACTTTGCCACTCGTGACTTGGAGCACCCAACCTTTGGGCTCTTACCTTACGAACCTCCGAGTTCGCGAGATCCCTTGATCTCTGCCACCTATCCTCCTCGGATGGACGGTCCTGATTCTCTCGTGACTTCGCCACTCGCGAGGTCAAGAGACTCCCTCCTCTGACTCCCGATGTTCGAATCCCCGATAGAGAGGATCTCACGACACACGTCCTCATAGAGACGGATGGTTTTGATCCATTTGCAAATTCAAAACTTCTGATGTTGAGTGTCCCGACCTTCATCCTCCGGACTCTCAAACTTTCGAATCGTCGATATCCCGATACAACCCCTTCGGGACTTTCAGGACGTAGTCGAGTTCACTCTCCTGCCTAAGTAAAGGTTAAGATCGACGGCTTATAGAGCTCCGATGGGTCCCTGGGATCTACGGTCTAGGATCCCATCGCTATTTGCGAAGTCTGAAAGGGCAAGGTGTTAACACCTACACTCCTTCTCTAGATCCGTTGGTGTTGACAGGATTGGGGTATTCTCGAAAGGATTCTGACCATTCATTTACCAAGCGATAGGGTATTTTCTTTCTATATTTGAATCTCGCTATCCCTTCTGAGCTTGAATCACGAAGTTCAAACTCTTGGAGCTTCAGGCTCACATGACCCCGAGACCTTAGAAAGCTACTCTTTCTTGCATAAGGGTTCCAGACCCAGATTGCATGAACCCTCAAACGGTTCTCGGGCCATTATCCCTGATCTTAATCGTGTCTCTGGTAAGGTTCAATACGGTTACAAGGTTTATGGGCTAATTCTCGGAAAAGAATACTCTCAAGGGGCCTTCCAAGAATATTACGAGAAAACTAAGCAAATAAGACGATTCTCAGTGGAGCGAACTCATGTCCCAGACTTAATCATTTTTGCAGAAAAAAAATATGGCATGTAAGCATACATAGCCATCCATTCTATCAAATCAAACGTTAGATAAACACTTCTAGTCAGAACTATTTACAAGCACAATAAACTGAACATGTGATTATGGCATTAACTTCAAATAACACTTATCAGAAATAACACTAGAGGTGATGCAACTGCTGAGAGGGGTGCTCGTTTCCACCCAACCGTAGGCTCAACAACTTCCAACGGATTTACCACTAGCCACCCCCGAGATGAGACCACGATGTTGCGAGACTGCGTCTCAGTTTTCCAATGACCGAGAACGAGGGTTACTCTCCCCCTTCTATGCTATCACTTACTCTGCATATCTCCAGAGTTCTTCCTCCTTCCCTCGCATCTGCCCCCCCCACTCTTCTTCCTCACGCATTTCCCTCTTGCGAGGTTGCATGTGGCGCGATTTCGCTCACGGTGGTCAAGCACGAGGCTCCTACGGATGGGCGGTTCACTTTCCCCATCCCTCATTAATTCCTGAGGATCCATCTACCTACCAACCTGTGAGTAATTTATTCCGGGCCAGCGAGCCGCTCTTAGTTCTCCGGGCCAGTGTAGTCCAAATACGATATTGGTTTCGGTGGAAGTTAACGCCACCTTTCCAGGTACCTTCCACCACCTTTCTTCAGCCATCGTGGTCTCTTTTTCAACATATCCCCTCTCAACAATCCTG